>JANPWX010020085.1:0-15755 GCA_024734555.1 Trochalopteron elliotii
GGAATAACATTTCCTAGCTGGGTGCTTAAGCCTTAAAACTGAAATCTGCATTTTCATGTTAGAAGGCTGACAGCTGCACAGGCTCCAGGAACTCAGGCTCATACCTTTGATACAGAGGCTTTTCACTAAATACTGGTACTGACAAGCTTTGGTGTTTATGCACTATCTCTCACACTGTCAGTTCAGCAACTGCTGTGGCAAAGCAGCAGGCTCAGGCTCCTGCAAAGCTTCTTTAAAGCCACTACAGATTTCTGGCATGCAGGTGAGGGGGTGGTAGGAAAGTGCTGTATGTGTTTCTATATCTGTATCTATATCTATATATGCAGAGTATATAGCAGAGAATTTTGAAAGGACTGTGCTAAACAGCTGATGTGAACTGTTTGTGAGCTTCTTCCATAGAACTGACGCAGCTCAAATTTGGCAAAGAAAAGAGCTTAATATATCAACACAATTCTGTCTGCCATTTGCAGCTGAAATAAGCATGGTTCCAAGGGTAGGGAGCACCATATTTAACTAAATGCCTGTATTTGCTCTTCTGGTTCAGAATTTGAAAATGCAAGGGGAAATTATTTCTTGCTTGCTTGAAAGGTTTAGGAGGCCCTGTAAGATGGGGGTGAAATGCAATACTCCCTGGAACATTCTGGTTTGAACCTGTTGTTGTTTATTTTTTTGGCTGGCAGCCTTCTGAGAGGGAAACAAAGAGGCTTGCATTAGCCTTCTCCTATGTTCATTAATTTATCTTGGTCATAAAGACTCATTCCCCGACCTATGCTCTCCTTTATCACCATCAAAGAGCACTAAAAGGTCTGCCAGTTTTCTTGTTATTTTTACCTTTTCCTTCTCTTTTCTTCCCACTTCATCCTACTCAACCAGACACTGTAAAATTGGAGGACCTGAAAAATGAAATTAATTCCTCCCCATTCTTTCCTTCATAAAACTATAGGGCGTGTCAGCATCTCTACCACAAAGCTCATGCCAGACTCTGTTGCCTGGATTTGCAGCAGATATTCCTTTCCTCCAATCAATAGGAACCAATCCAAGCAGGACAGTTCTGCAGAAACCATAGTAACTAAGGGGCTTTCAGGCTCCTTTGTGTCCAGTCGAATACAATTCCATTTAAAAGATATTGGCCTTGAAGCTGTGAATCCTATCTCTGCCAGCCTGAAGGGCAGTGTTCAGATTGTTTCCCAGGAAGCCCCCAGAATACAAAGAGGGAACTTTTGAACTGTGAACTTCTACCTTCACCACCAGCTTGCTTGTTCTTCAGCATGAACAGAAAAAGTGGAAACATCTCAAAATCACGGAAAGTGATGTTCAAGCTACTAAAATAAGATTTCTGAATTTATTTCTGTCACATTTTTCTCACATTCCCAATGCTATGTTTTGACCCATATTCAGGTTTTGGCAGACTGGAAGATATGTAACTCATGGACTATGAAATTTTGAAGGTGTAATTGAAAAGATATTAGATCACTGAAAATAGATTCACACAATGACATTTGGTACTGATGCCTGTCAACCAGCAAAACAGGAAAGCTTCCTGTTTCCTTAACATCTTATCTCTTTCCCTCTAGCCTAGAATAAACAAGTCCAAACTTACAGATTTCATATTCATCACTTTCACAGCTGGATAACAAGAGTTTATTTAGCAAATACACTCTGCTCCTTTGTGTATATGTTGAACTGTATGTAACACATTTGTCTATAAATGTGCTCCTGTTTGTAGTTAGAAGGCAAATGCCATGTGCAAACACTTTAAAACTTTATCTCTTAAATACAAGTTACTCCTTGCCTTGTGGTTTTCCTTTGATCATCCTGAATTTGAATAATAATATGCCATCATTTGTCCTGCTAGTTTGAATGGCTGACGATAATATAAAGAACATTTCTCAGACTATCAGTTTTATTTAATACTCTTTGCTGTGTTAACATGAATTTGAGAGGGCTAGGAAAGTTTTATATCTATTACTCATACCTGCAGCAACGTCCTTAAATCTGAGTATAAAGGAAATGGAAGGAACTTTCCAAGAGAGAAAGGAGTTTTGCTATTTCCCATTTATCTTTCTTTTCACTAATGATTTTCTGCAAAAATTTTATGCTTTTGGTTTTTTTTCTGAAGTTTCATATTCATTGTCATATCTTCTGACTTCCTTAGAGATATGTCACTTATTCTACCACTCTCCTGAACAGCACATTTTACCAGGTACTAGGTGAGCACTTCTAATTGGAAAATCTTTGCAAATCACTATTTATACACATCTGCTGGACCTTTTTCAATTGTACAAATAACCTTGGAGGCAGACAATATGTGCATGAAAAGTTACAGAGCAAATCTGAAGAATTAATTTCAAAGAGTCTTTTTGACTCCTTTTCGTGGTATTCATCCTCTGGCCTGTCTTGACACTGGGGTTTGCCCCAGTCCAGATGCAGCACCTTGGACTTGGCCTTGTGGAAGCTCATGAGTTTCACATGGGTTCTCTTCTTGAAACTGCCATATTTTGTTATTACAAATAATATGTATATAATATATACACAAATATATATAAATTATATATATATATAAACAAATATATAAAAACAAATAATATAATATTACAAATAATATTTTGTTATTACAAAATATGGCAATTTTTAAATTTTTACATTTTAACAATAGTATATCTATACTAATTGGTAGTGGAGGTAGGTCCTGCTGCCCAATGAAATGACATGGTACCAGTCTGATGCTGGTACCAGAACCATGCTGGGAGCCATTCTGGGTCTGCTTCCATTTCATTGGAGAACACACAGAGCTCATCACTGCAGCCAGTTCATTTTATCTTTCCTTTCAGCACAAATTCTCCCCCAGATGATGAAAATAACATGGAAAGGTAATAAGATTCTGATCTTTATCTCAGTGCAATACCTCAAAAGTCTCATCCTAGTGAGGAAACATCTCAAAATGAAACATCCTAATAAAATCCTTTTTAATCCTGCAAAAATAACAAGCACAAAATCCTGACAAAAGCACTTTTTTTTCCTTGAAATGCTGAAACTGAGAACAGGTATTTCTGAACATCAGTTAATAACTTTTCTTCAGATATGTCATTATATTTTCCCTAGAAATTGCACAGTTCCTTTGGATCCATTCCAGTCCTTTTTTTGACCTACAGGCTAGGCAGTACTAGGCAGGTTTTACAGCACAGTAGTGGAAGAAATATCTGCTGATATTGGTTGTTTGAATACCACAAGGAGTCAGATAGAAAGACTCTTGGAAATTAAGTCCTCTGATTTGCTCTGCAATTTTTTGTGCATATATTGTTGCTTTCCAAGATTGTTTGTATGATGGGATAAAGTCCAGCAGATGCATATAAATAATGATGTGCAAAGATTTTCCAATTAGAAGTGGTCATCTAGTAACACTGATTGTGCTTACGACCTGAGATCAGAGTAGAGGAAAGGAATGCAGCAAAAGCAGGAATGGATGCAGAGACAATCCAAAGTGGAGAACTAAAACCCCAAATAGCTACTGCTTGTGAGAGGAAGGAGGAAGTTGGAGTTCTGGAGTTGGACTTTGATGATCCTAGTGGGTTGCTTTCAACTCAGAATATTCTGTGACATTGCGAGAAGGACTTGGGGATGCTGGTGAATGTAAAACTGGATGTGAGCTGGCAATGTGTGCTCACTGCCCAGAAAACCAAACATATCCTGGGCTGCATCAAAAGAAACATGGCCAGCAAGTTAAGGGAGGTGGTTCTCCCCCTCTACACTGCTCTGTGAGTGCAGAGCCCACCTAGAGTGCTGTGTGCAGCTTTGGAATCCTCAGCACAGGAAGGACATGGGTCTTCTTTGAGGGGCTCCAGAGGAGAGCCACAAATGTGATCAGGGGGGTGGAGCACCTCTCCAATGAAAACAGACTGACAGATAGGATCATTTGATCTGGAGAATAAAAGGCTCTGGGGACACCTTATTGTGGCCTTCTGACATTTAAATGGAGCTTAAGAAAAGATGGGGACAAATATTTTAGTGGGTCTTACTGCAATAGGGCAAGCAATAATAGTTTAAAACAGAGTAGATTCAAACAAGATATTAGAAAGAATTTTTTTCAGTGATGGTGGTGAAACACTGGCACAGGCTGGCCACAGAAGGGGTAGATACCCATCCCTGGAAATGTTCTAGGCCAGGCTGGACTGGGCTCTGAGCAGCATAAAGTAGTTGAAGATAGATCTTCCCATGACAGGGAGGTTGTTCTAGATTATCTCTGAAGGTCCATTCCAAGCCAATCCTTTCTATGATTCTCTGATTTAAAAAACATTATTGGAGGCTCAAGACAGGACAAACTCAAGCAGAAAAACTGTTATTTTCATCACTGTCCTATACAGTTTTTCACTTTGAAATTGAACTATCTATTACTTCAATTTTTTGTACAAGGGTATACCTATCTCAGTAGTTCCAACTAAATGTTTATTTTTTAAAATTCCCAACAAGTTTAACAAAAGTTTAAGCACTAAGCACATCAGCAGATTATTCCTGCAAGTTTAATACCAGCTGCTGTATACTTTCTGTTTGATATTCTGAAAACAACATGATTTATCATTTTTACTGGTTTCTTACTTTAGAAGATCTACATTTTTCATTAATCAGTGTTCAAGCAAGACACTAATCATAAAAACATCTGAGACTAATATAAGAAAAATGGAAATAAGCACCTCCGTGATAAAGACCTGAAAAGGTCTTGGGATGCAAATAAAACAAACATAAGAAAAATCTGCATAATCTCCTACAAGCATTATAGAGGCAGAGAACTCCAATTTTCTCACATATTCTGACATGACGATTATTAAGACTGTTCAAGACACTACAGTATAGCTGGGTATTTACAAAACAAAGACCTGCAGTCCATAAATAAGCTTTTTTATTTTATATCAGTGCTTGTCAAAAAATCAAATTAAAGTATCATTACTTTTCTGAGGAGGTAGAAGAAGTTTTAATTAACAGGAAAATTTGTTATGTATATTAGAAAAAACCTGTTGATAGAATCCTTGCCAACTAAACTATAAAAATTGAACCAGGATTATATTCTGGACACAGGCATTAAAATCTACTCAAGAAATCACCAGACAGTGTTAGTCAATATAAGAGAAGACACCTCTTTAAACCTGTCCTCATTTGTTCACTATTGTGAACAGTTTGAAGCTCAGATTCCTTTAATTTATATTTATACTCTCAGTATTTTAATTAGTATTGCAACCACAGGGACAGATACTTCCTGAAGCTATTTAGATACAAGAGGTCTGATATAGGGGTATCTGTCACTCTCCATGGGCTACAGTTCATCTGTAACTCCTGGTCTTACTGGTGTAATGGCCTCCTCAGTTGTTTATTGCTCTCTGAATTTGATACTGAAAAATTCTGCATGCTGAAATTGAATGTAAGCATATTATGCAAGATACTGAGTAATGAGTTTCTAATTTATGTTGCTTGGATGCTAGAATGCTACAGCTCATGTCTAATTATATTTTTATCAGCTTTAGCTAAGTCACTAGGTAAACAGCTACCCCCAGGTGATCACTGCATACAACCAACTATGTTATGTGTAAATAAAGGAGCACAAAGCAATATGTTTGTTGTTAAAAAAATTCTTCAAGTATTAAATGGCCTCTGATGATACAAGGGAAGAAGACTGTCTGCCTGGATAGACTTTCAGAGTCTAGTTTCTGAGTTTTGACAATTTCTTCTGAGAAATTTTGCTCTCTGCACAAGCATAATTTTTCATTCCTAGTTCTGGTGTTCTTCCAAGACACCCTTCTTTCCTGGTTCTCAAAATGTTCCTAAGTTCCTTAATTTCCCAGTATTGAATATGGCCTTGATTGTGCTCCTACTTTGTTCTTCAGTGTGGCTCACTTTCTCACTGCTTTGCTTAGCTCATAAGTTCAGCTACAGTCCAGACCTTATGCTGGATCTTTGGCTACTCCAGTTCTTCAGCATGTCGTGTCCCACCTTTGGCTCTACCCCAGCTCCAGCCTAGCCAGGACCATGGCTGTACACTACTGGTGTGCTCCAGTTAAAATACTGTTCCATACCAAATACAGTTCATGCCATATTATTGACCTTACACTGAAAGGTTTTGGGAGTTATCTCATTGAAACTAGCAGCTGCCAGAGCTGCTGTGCCTCAGAGATTCCCAAATTCTGTCTTCAGCTAAAACCACTACCAGATTGTAACAACCTGTATTAAAGTTTAATGTATCAGTGAGAATGAAACTTTGGTGTGCAAAAAGGCATTTTGATTTGCCTAGACAAGAGAAGAAAGTAATGCAAGAGAAACCAAATACATTTAAGTACCTGTTGTTGAAATTCAACAAAAAGTATCTTTCAGTCACATTTTGAGCAACACTAATATAAACTTCCCTATATGGTTAAAAATAAAATAGCCTCCTATTATTAGGTTTTGAAAGTAATTATTAGACTCCCTTTTGAATAACTTGATTCTATTTAAAAATTATAAGCCCTTCCAGCCCTTCCAGCAACATATTTTTGTTCAGGAAATTTTGAATTGCAGTCTGGGATTTGAAAAGTTGTGGGTAGAGGAGCACTTTAGAATAATAGAAAACTTAAAATAATCACTCCTTGACTAAAGAAGCTATTACTCTAGCTTCAGACATCAAACCGTGAAACTAAGATAGTAAGGGTACAAGTAACAGTGTCCTCAGGATTTTCTGAAAATGCATGTTGTGTAGGGGGTTCTACAATTAGCTTTATCCATATGTCCATCTGGATCTTTATCCAGGCTCACAGAATGTCAAATTGATAAAATTGCTTGCACACTAATGATTGAGCCCTAATCTGCAATCTCAGCATGTACTGTAGGTGAAGAATAGCTGGGTTTGTGATGTGCCTGGAAGAAGTCCAAAGAAAACTGCGGTTCCTCAGGAGCCGATGGTTGGCACTCGGTACTATGTGTCTCTGGTGAACAAATAACACCCCTGCAAGGCAGAGCATAAAGCTCCATTGCTGGAGACACCTTCTTCTGAAAAAATACTGAACTCTGGAATGCAGAGTGCAAATCTCCTAACAGTCTTGGCAGCAGCAAAGTGTCCAGCTACACAATCCAGCTGCCTAACACTCTTTCATTTTTTCTCAAAATGTTGCTGCTCATGTGACTTGCTGATTTGTTTGAGGATAAAACTTACTACTGTTTTAGATATCTGCTATATTATTAGGTGATTATTTATGAGAGGTTTTAATGTAAAGACGGGTGAACTGCTTCCAACAAAAAACAGTCCTTCCAAAGAAACAGAGTGAGAAATGTGTGGGTATGTCCAAAGCAGGTAGTGCTGCAGGGAGGGGCAGTTGAGCTGAGCTGAACCACTCAGGAGCTGCCAGCTGGGGCTGGTTGGGCAAAGAGACCATAACTGGAAACTGGAATGATTAAGTGGAAGGGAAAAGCATGAAAATGATTTTACAGAAATGGGTTGAAAGGATGGTAGAAGAGGATGCTGCTAGGAACAGGCTGGAAGGAGCCTGTGGTTATTAAAGAACATGGTCTCCCATGGCTTGGCAAGGGACCTGTAGTTACGCAAACTCACAGAATTACAGAATTGTTAGGATTGGAAGAGAATTCTGGAGATCCTTTAGTCCAAGCCCCTAGCCAAGGCAGGGTCACCTAGAACAGGTGACACAGGCATTTTTATGTGTGGATTTTGGATGTCTCTAGACAGGTAGACTCCACCACCTCCCTAGGCAGCCTGTTGCAGTGGTCTGTTATCCTCAATGTGAAGAACTCATTCCTCATGTTGAAATGAAGTTCTTGTGTTTTAGTTTATGGCCATTGCTTCTTATCCTGTCACTGGGAACCACTGAAAAGAGTCTGGTATCCTCCTCTTGGCACCTTGTTCTAGGGTGACTGTATGATGCTTGTAACCCCAATCGTCTGTTCTGTTTGTGCTGAATATTGAGTTCTGCACCTTTCAGGCTGGTTCTGAAAGTGAAGGGGGGGGAAAGAAGAAGCGTGGAGTTTGTTTTCAGAAACTGCTCTCACTCCTACACATTCCGCTCCTAGACTGTGCTCATCTTAAGTATGAACAGACAGCGGGACAGAGATCTCCTGTGCTTTTAGTTAGTTTAGCTAGCTGAGGCAGAGAAGTTCCTTGGACTGTTTTTTTTTTCTCTTTTTCTTGGGAGTGTTTAAACATGTCCTGGACTGAAAAACTCAGAGAGACATCTGGATCTCTCACCTGCAGCGTACCGGGGCCTGGACCTTGGCATTTTCCAGTGCCAGAAGGACTGATAAGAGACTGAGTAAGCTGAGCTGTACCCACAAGGACTTTCTGAATTTGCCATCTCACCTCAGAGCACTGAGAGGTTTTATTGTTTCATATTATTAATTTTTTATGCTTGTGGACACTTTGTTTGTTAAATAAATAGTTTTTTCCACTTTTCTCTAAGGAGATTTTTTCCCGGACTGCATGGGGGAGGGGCTGTTTGGGTTTGCTCCCAAAGAGGGACCCCATTCAAAGGTTTCCTCCCAAAGTTGCCCTAAACCAGGACACGCCTGCCTTTGAGATATTTATATGCATTGATGAGATCCCCTCTCAGTCTTCTTCCCTAGACTGAAAAAGTCCTGCTTCCACAAGTCTTTCCTCATAAGAGAGAAGCTCCAGTCCCCAGATCATCTCTGTGGCCTCTGAGGGACCCTCTCTTTGTCTTTCCTCTACTGAGGAGCCCAGAACTGGACACAGCACTCCAGGTGTGGCCTCACTGGGGCCAGCAGAGGAGCAAGATCACATCTTTCAACCTGCTGGCCACACTCTTCCCAATGCACCCCAGGATACCATTGGCCCTCCTGCTTCAAGGGCACACTGCTAGCACACTGTCCACTTGTGATCCATCAAGACTCCCAGGGTCCTGTCAGCAGAGCTGCTCTCTATCATGTCAGCCCCCAACCTGTGCTGGAACTTGGGGTCATTGCTCTCCCAGTGCACAGCCCTGCACTTACCCTTGTCGAACTTCCTTAATTTCTCTCCACCTAATTCCCCAGTTTGTGGACTATATCGTATTTTTGAGGGTTTTTTTCCTTCCTGTTTTTTATTTGTTTTGTTTTCATTTGTTATGTTATGGATTTGTTGGGAGTTTTTGATTTGGTTTCTGGTTGAGTTTTTTTGGGGTTTTTTTTTGGTTTTTTTTTTTTTTTTTGCTTTGTTAGTTTATTTTTCCTATTTTTTAAAAGAAAACCAGGAGCACACAAATGCACTTAAAACCACAAAAAAATTGCTAAAGTCACTATAAAAGTTCATCAAAATTAAGTGCTCAGAATTCAGGAAAGGCATTTGGGGGTATTTGTACAATGATCCCAAGGTGCATATGCAATGAGATTAAAGAGGATTGGTAGTTTTCCAGGATATAATTAACAAACTAACTTCATGAATAGCTGATCTTTTAAAGACTGAAATGGGTTGCAGAACTCGATCAGACTGAATGGGTTTAAGATGCAGTCAGGAATATTTCCTGCCCTTTACATTGACAGGCTCATAGGATTCTGGGATCAAACACCTGAAGGATGTGCAGCTGGGCAGCTGTATAACCTGTCTCAGTCCTACATGCCCAGGCCTCCTCATGACTGTCATTTCCCCATTTGTCCCATGTCTCTTTTACAGGGTATCCTGAGCCCCCACCCACAAACCCTTCCGTTTAAATGGGAAGGTGTAGAAGTATCTCTGCCATGTCAATAAGAGTTGAACAGCTTCTGCTCCCAGTGTGGAGACTTCCAGAGATAGCCTTGGGATCTCTTTTTGGATCACTGTATTTTCAAATGCCTTTAAGGCTTTAACATTAAATGCTTTTCTTGCCTTATAGATTTTCTCATTCATTGGAATTTTGAAATCTCAAGTATTTTAGAAGGGTGAAGATATTTTGTTATTTAAAATCTGGCCTTTAATCAGCTTCGGCTATGGCAGTCTTAAATTACCTCTGGTGACACTTCACTATTTATTTCAGCTTTATCCAGTACACAGGATAGATGGAAGCTACTTAATGAAATAGTACTTGATACTTGCTTTATGTTTAGCCATTTGTTTTATGACCTCTTGGGAATTTATTGCATGCTGCCATGAAGAGAAAATTAGCATGGTCAGGGGCTTTTCATCACTGAATCTAAAGGTTTTACAGAAACTAAAAGTGATTTTTAAATTATGTAAACATTTAATAGTTGATAATATCATGGTCATTTTCTGTCTTTCATAAGTTTTGCTTTCTAATCCTTTTTTAAAATAACTAGTGCATAGACTTCAGAATCCAAGAGTCGCATTCATCACACTTTGCAAAATTTCATTAGAGAGGACTATTCAGTATAAAATAATAAATAGGTGATCAGACAACCTAAAATTTATGGTAGGCTTTCTACTAAGTAAATATAAATCAACTAGTATTAAAGATCAGAATATTTTCAAGCAAAAGCAAACACAAGTGCTAGCTGGGCCTAGAACATGTATACATAGTAACAACCAGTCCCCCTAGTAGACATTATTAAAAGTTTCAGAATTTTCCTTTTCTCCTTTTTGTCCCTTTTCCTGTACTATAGAATATAAACAGGCTTTTAAGTCCAGGCAGGTCAGCCCATAATTCAAAAGCTGATATTGCTGTGCTGAGACTGATTTACATCTCTGTGTTGAGGCACAATTAGGTACCGTATCTGAAAAGGTGGGTGATTGCCCTTGAGGGAATTTTCTACACAGCAATGCAACAAAAAACAGATACATGAAAAGACCTTTACAATGAAAGTGACTGGAAACAATGATCACTCATTAAAAGACTTAATTATTTTTTAATGTCGGGTGTTTCTTCCCCCACACTCACAAATGGAAAAGAATGGTTGTTAAATTTCCATAGGGCAAAAATCACTCATGAATATAAGATACAGTAAGTATACATTCAAGTAAAACAAAATTAGGAATGGAAGGAACTTTCATAAGTTCCAAATTTAGGCAAGAAAAGGGAGAGACTGATGGTATGAAATAATCATACAACAGTCTGGGATACTCAAGGTAAAATCAAGCCGCCTGCTCACTGGGGCCTTAATCAGCCTTTAAGGAACCCAAGTTTCTCTTTTGACCATGATCCAAACTGTTGTCTCCAGTGGGATAGTTTTTAGCCATGTTTTGATAACAGATGGCAGATTGTGCCTATAGACACCCAAGCTGTGGACCTACACCTCGGTGTCTTATACTCAGATATGAGAAATCTGCTACTGTCTTGACTCCTTATTTCTGCTCTGCTGAAGTTCAGCATCCCTCTGTCCAGCCATCAGTCTGTGTCTTCCAATTCCTCTTTGGGGTGAGGTTAGTAAGAATGGCTGCCCAAAACATCCAGCCCTTCTCCTTGTATAACTACTAGTTAGACCCTGAACGTGTTGTCGAATGTAATTTTTTTCTTTCATTTATTTCTATATTATGGCAACTTTTAAACTAAACATTAGATATCTCAGTACAGTATTCTTGTTTGTAAGCAATTTTTAGCATATTACAATGATTTATTTTCTTATTACAACCCTGCATATGTGTACATTTATTTACTGCAGCATAAAAACAAGTTTACTGACAGCATCCCTGAATGTTTGAAGTCAAAAAGTGATCTCTATGCATGATTAGTTCATATTTTTGTGAACATTTTGCATTTATATTAACATGGATTCTTTTGTTAATATTTTCCATTAGACTTTGTTAAATCATTCTGATATTCTTAATTTTGCCTGTCAGATTTGCCTAGGTGGACTCAGTTAGCCACAATAATTTTGCATTCTCTTCCACTTCTTTGTTCATTGGCTCTTCCAGGTCAGCAATAAACATTCACCATCATGATTCCTCCAAGACTCACAGGCTATCTGCATTTTAACCTACTTCTCTTGCTTTCTCCTGACCTATCATTGACCTTTTTGTGTCACCTAGCATCCTCAGCATCTCCCCTGCCACCTCCCAAGCAGCATGTTCATTAAACTGTGTAAGCTGCTGACATGCAATGTGCTTGGTGCTGTATAACCCCAGAGACCATGACATCCAGATTTGGGAGCAGCAGATCTCCAAGGCCCATGTTTCTGTATTTAATGGAGGATAAAGTGAAGGCAAGAACAGTGCAAAAAGGAGACAGGCCTCTGCAAAAACAAATAAACACAAACCAAACACCACCGCAGTTCCTGAGTCAAATGTGATTCTCCTTTAATTAAGCAGCTTCCGAAACTGCCAGGAACTGATTAAAGTCAGGGAACTGTGACAGTAAGAAGTGATAGAGGTGAGCTCAGCAAGGGGTAACTGGAGAAATGAGCTGAGAGGTGACTGATGTATGGACTTTCAAAGGCCTCTGAGAGAGTGAGATGTCATCTTTGAAATAAACTCTTGTAGTAAAAAAGGAGAAGCAGGGTTGGTATAAACACATGTATAACATTTGGCTTGAAAGAATGTTCTGTAAGCACTGCATTTGAATCTCTGTTTCAGATATTTAGTGTTTCTTTGGGATTGTTTTTTTTTTTGTCACTAGAGTGGTTTGTTTTAAATTTTTGATTTTATTTTCTTACAAAACGTCTGCAATTTCAGTTAAGGAAAGTATTTAAATTGTTGACAATTAGCTTAATTGAAGTGAAAACTGAGATGATCCTGTGAGAAAAGAATTTCCCTGGTGAGCCCTGTGAAACACAGGTTTAAAAGACAGGATTAGAAGTAAGTATTCAAAGCATCCAGGAAATATAGCCTAGCAGGACAAAGTTTTGCACAGGTTACTGTTCTCATTTTAAAGTGTTGCAAATCTTTGAAACCTGCTCAAATTAGGTTTACCAAAAGTGAAGGAGAAGTCTTTGTTTGAAGGAAATAATGAGTCAGTCCTGGGATGGCTGAAAGAAGATTCATACCTGTGATGGGAAGAATGGTGCTCAAAAATGCCAGATTTCTTAATTTTGCAGACCCAAATATGATGGTTATAATTATTTTTGCATTCAAATCCTCCCTTAAAGAGAGGTAAAATTACAAAAAGCAGACTAAATGGCTGAATGGGAAAAAAAAATTCAAAAGGATTTCAGGTTAGATGATCAATAAAAAGCAAAACCAGCAAATGTTGAGGTGAAAAGGAGTCAAAACGGGCTCAGGAGCCACACGAAAGTGCTTGTCACATATGCAGTTATTGAACCGGAAAATCTGTGGTCTTCCTCATTGCTGATGTACAACCAGCCTTTGCAGAGTGGTGAAAACACCCAAAAACTGAGTGTCAAAGAGCAGTTTCTAAGCAGAAGCTGCATCATAGGCTTCGTGTAGAAGCAATTCCTTGTGTTGTTGATGTGATGACACTTGTACTGGGATGATAAAATAAACTGAAATCAAAAATTTACCCACAATTATAGGCAGTAGAAACTGACCAGCCATGAAGAGGCAACTAATTCTTTTCTTTTTCTCAATATATTCCTTCTTTTCTCCATTATTTGGGATATACAAGAAGATATTTGCTGAATTGAAATTCAGCTTTTCAATAGTTCTGATTTAGGGATTTTCATCCAAATGAGTAGAGGATGCATTTTTTACTATGTTTTCGCAGGTTGTTTCAGTCTTAGACTACTGAAAGGAGACGTACTCTTTCTTGCTCCAGAGTTAAAACAATTGTGAATTGTTGGCTTGATTTTTTACTCTAAAAGCAGTTGAAAGTGCTGTTCAAGCCAGGCTCATTAAGAGCGTGGATAGCAAGATGTTAGTAGATATTCTGCAGCTAGCCTTTGGCAGAAAATGAAATGCATGTTGAGGGCCAACACTTAAAAGGTGAGCTGGGCTATCACTTAAGAATGGAGAGATATTGTACAGAAAAAGCACTGAGAATGGCCTCTAGAAAAATCCTGACACACAAAAACACTTGTTTTGATCTCTGCATGAGACTATATAAATTGTTCAAACTTTTCTAAAGGTTTTTGTGTCTAACTATTGAGTTATTTTTTGTCCTCTACTATAAAGTCTGCATCCCCTCTATTTCTCTTGCTCTGTCTTGTGGGCTCTGAAGGCATGATAGTTTTCAGGAGAGAAGCGTTACTAATGGAAGGCAATTTGGGGGACTATAATCTCCATCTGTATCTATTGCGGTAACCTTCATGTGTGCCACAGCATGCCCTAAAATTAATGTCACCTGTAATATATTTCTAAATGTTAGACTGGGAGAATTTTTGTGTTTAGGGCACAGTGTGATCAATCTGGAACATGTCCAAAAGAATTGGTGTTTCTTGGTGTGAGAAATTCTCTATTTCCAAGACAAGAGGGATTAGCTAAACTTGCACAGGTCTAGTTTAGTCCCTGAAAAATGCGAGTGGACAATAGATAGCAACTATGCTGTATTTCCTGACAGTGTTTTGTGTACCAACTTCTGCTTAAGCAAAATTTTGTAAATGGTTTATTTTTCAGCTCAACTGTAGGCATGACAGGGTATGAAAAAATCCACAAAAAATGATAAATTACAAAAAAAAAAAAAAAAAAAAATCAGAGGAATAATAGTCCCAATGAAATTTATTAAATATTACTTAAATTCAGCAATTGCCAAGCCTTTTCAATATCGGAGAAATAAAACAAGATATCATGAAGGCTGCTTCAGATCTTAGCAAACTACATCTTATACCTCACACTATCTTAACACACCACTGAGGTTTAAAGACACTGAAGTCTGTAGGAAATAAAAATTATTTTAAATTTGGTCCTTTTACTTTCCTTTTTTTCCCCTTTGTTTTGTTTTATTTCAAGATCGGAGAAGAAAAAAGCATAAAAGAGGATGAAGTGATTGTTTTGGCCATCTAAATTTTTAAATAATTTTACTTATTAAAGATTATACCAACATCTTGAAGCATCACCGGTTGATATATAACCAACAGATGCTTCAAGAACTGGAACAGGAAATAAATCTACCCACATTTCCACTCCAATATTTTACTTGTAGTATTTCATATCTCACACTGTGACTGTAATACATATGCTGAGCATACCATTATGGACTTTATATTATTTAATGTGTAAGAATGCTGCATCAAAGAATAATATGTCACTTAACTGCCTACATGTCAAATTATTTTATTTATTAATTCTGTTAACAGCAGTATGGAAGTATTATGTATGTTTTACTTTCACCACTGAGCTTCTGATGGCTGCATACTCATATTATGTTAGACACTCAGTGACAGTGTACAGATTACATAGCGTAACAGAAAACATTCAGTTGACACTTTCCTATTGTTTTTATACTAGGGTTATGTGATTTGCTTTACTTCTGTTCCAAAAAAAAAAAAAAAAAAAAAAAAAAAAAGTTGTAACAGTCAGTTCCCACTGAAAAAGACCTTGTTGAGATATTTTACAGACGCTGGGTGCTAAGGCTTGAGCATTTTGGTAGAAGAGAATGGTTTTGTTCCAGAGAGGCTGCAGGGGAGGCCAGCAGCTGCCTTCATGTCAGACAATTCCAGCTGGCTCCAAGACAGACCCTCTGCTGGCAAAGGCTGAGCCCCTCAGTGGTTCTGGTAGTGCCTGTGGTAATTTATTTAAGAAAGGAAAAAAAAAAGGTTATTCAACAACTGGTAGGAGAAAGGAGTGAGAATGTGTGAGAGAAACAACTCTGCAAACACCAAAGTCAGTGAAGGAGTGGGAGGAGGTTCTCCAGCCCCCAGAGCTGAGACTCCCCTGCAGCGTGTGAGGTGCACCATGGTGCAGGCCATGGTGAGGCAGCTGTGACCCTGCAGCCCCTGGAGGACCATGGGGGAGCAGAGATCCATCTGCAGCC
>JANPWX010020089.1:0-15248 GCA_024734555.1 Trochalopteron elliotii
CCCCCGTCGACCCCCGCGCCTCTCTCGCCGATGGTACCTCCCGCGTGTGGGCTCCCTCAGAAATAAAACCTAAATAAGGCGGAATTGCGAGATTTGCCGTTATTAACTGATGAAAGTTGATTTCCAGGCCTTGATCTGAAAGTTCTAACAAGATTTCCCGCTTTCGTGGGCATTTGTGCTCGTCTAAGTAGCGGACAGGCGTAGCAGGCAGCGTTAAGTGGAGGTGGTAGATGTTGGCGGTATTAATACGTATTAACGTGCTGTTAATATAGTAATATACAGCATAAATAAATAGTGCGTATTGGTATGTATAATAATGTGTAACAGATGGCATGTTATAATATCGATGGTAATGTAAAGTATACAATAACGTAATACCTCATGCATAATACATAACATACAATGCACACTTAATATAATACATGTTGTATATTAATATACTGATGTAATTATATGTCAGCATACCACTATTATAATACTGATACATTATAATATGTACACACACGTATCTGATTATAACCAAAAGGCGTTATATCAAGAGATAGACAAAAAACATAATATAAAGCATAATAAACAGGCACAGATTGGACATGTCCTTCAAAACACAATTTGATTGCTCACAGTTTACATCTCTAAGTCATCAGAATGCTTTGGCACCTGTTATAAAATAAACTTAGTGCTCAGCAAGGATGTTATTTCCAACATTTGCTTTGCCTGCTCCAAGAAGCTTGAAATAATTGCTTTAAAAATTAATTTAATTACATTTGTTCCGTTCTTGAATGCGTATTGCTCATAAATTCAAGACTCAGCACCAACTGGTTTGGAAAACTCCTTAGTTTAGTTTCTTCAAATAAAGGAAACATTTTTGGTTTCATGGATTGTTCTTCATTATATTTTTCTGCAGCCCCTGCTCATGTTTTGGGAGGTTTTTGAGGAAACCCCTCCTGCCCTGACTCTGAGGAGGATTGGAGCAGCTCCCCCCGTTTCTTGGGATATGAATAATCACCATAAATGATACCCCAAGAACCGAAAACATTCTCTTCTCAAAGCCTTTTAGGGATGAATCAGAGGGCACCAAGCAACACCTAATTAAAACTCTGCGTGGACGTGGCGACACTTCCAGGAAGAGCCTGGACGCCCCGTCACGCGCTCCGGGGCCGTGTTGCATCACAAAAACACCATTCATGAACAAAACACAAACCATTCCCGCTCCCATCCCTGACGTGCTTTTGCCAGATGGCGCCGGCAGCTTCATGGGAGGGGATTTGCTGACGGAAATGGACTGCCTGTCTCCCAGGGCTGGGATTTGCAACTCCAAGGGAAGCCAGAGCATCTGCCTTTTGTTGCTTCTGGAAGGGCTGTGCACGTCCAGCTCCTCTGTGCTGCTGATGTACACTCAGCGTTCCATCATTTTTCCAAGTGCAGACATGGCACAAAAGGTTTGGGGTGACACTTTGAGTTAAACACATGCCAAACACAGGACAAGGGGAATGGCTTCCCACTGCCAGGGGGCAGGGATGGGTGGGAGATTGGGAAGGAATTCCTGGCTGGGAGGGTGATGAGGGGCTGGGATGGAATTCCCAGAGAAGCTGTGGCTGCTCCTGGATCCCTGGAAGTGTCCAAGGTCAGGTTGGAGCAGCCTGGGACAGCGGAAGGTGTCCCTGCACATGGCAGGGGATAGAACCAGATGGTCTGTAAGGTCCTTTCCAACCCAAACCATGCCATTCACTGATGAAAACAGATTTGAAGTATTTAATACAACCAGGGAAATCGCTCACCACATGAACACAATTACCAGAGTTGTGCATTCTGTGTAGCAGGAAGCAGGAATTGCAGCCTGCAGGAAGCTCCAGCTCTGCTCTGTCACATTCCCTGCTTGCACATTGCTGTTTGCATTAAAACGGCCCCACAATCAGCCACAGGGGTCAAAAGTCCAAAAGACAGCATTGTACATGAGTATAATTCACTCAGTTTTCAGGAACTTCTGGCCTCAAGACAACATTACCATTCCTAACATTAAAAAAGTGTGTTTAAAATATTTAAACTAAAAGAAGCCTTTACACCAAGGGAAGATCCCAGTGCTGTACCCACACAAGAGTCATCAATCATGTGAGGGACCAGGACAGGACAGAAGTCATCTGTGTTTAGGCCTAATTTGAAAAGCAACACATTAATTGGCACATTGAAATTGCTGAGTTTTCCCCAGTGGTCGGGCACAGCCTCGCAGGAATCCCAGCCCACACTGGATCAGGACAGAGAACACGCTGCATCCAGCCAAGGAAAGGATGGGCAGCAAGGTCTTCACTCATGAGGCACCAGCAGACAGTGAGGGAGTGATTAAAAAACACACAGAGATCTCCCAGGAGCTGCCACCAAAAACTGGGCTGGCTTTTCCATCCTCCTGCACCACAGACACGTGTGTTCTCCTTCCCCTCTGGAGCAAACCTGCATTTCCACCAGCCAAAGGAGCAGATTCCCAGTGCTATTTCTGGCTGGGACTCGCAGCTCTCCGTGGCCTATGGATATCCCACCTAAGGAGCTGCTCCTGAGCTGCTGCCCAAAAGAGGCCTGGAGAGCCTTGGGACATGCCACACTCCTCTGCTATTCCCAACCTTTGCCAGCAGCTGTCAGCTGCCTGCTTAATAAGCAGGAATAGGAAATGCAGCAAGTTCACAGCATGGGGAAAAGTATTCAGCTGGGTCCTTGCTCCATTCCAAAACCACGGTTTTCCTAATTTTTGACTTTGTAAACCTGCTTTGTGGGGTTTTCAGTTATTTCGCTGTCAGCATAGACAATATATGGACAAGGAGGATGTTGCATGGAGGGTTTTTTCTGACATGAATCTTCCTTTAGGTTGGACTCGATGATCTTGGATGTCTTTTCCACCTTTAATGGTTCTGTGATTCTAGGCCACAGGAAGCACAGGGATTGCTTCCAAATAAAGTCAAGTGTGGCCATGACTTCTGAGTATGAAAAAATTCACATACATCACAGAGAAATGTAGCAACTCCTCAGCTGGCATCCACACGTGGATCCCTTCTGAGAAGAACTCCCAGAATTACCCAGCACTGCCCAGCTGGACAGCAGGAATGAGCAGGAGAAGGCAGAGCTCACGAGGAGATCCACGATCTGCAAGGCATGTCTCTATCCTCCCACATATTCTGTTCATTTCAGCACATCACTGGTTGGTTGTTTGGTTGTTGTTTTTTTTTTTTTTTAATATGGCAGAAAACGCAGCAGTTTCATTATGAGGAGGGCTGTAAACATGTGAATAACAGCAGTATTTCTACCCTAAGTACGTGCAGGGAAAAACGCCCTCCCACAGCATTGCTCCGTGCTTTAAAATGTGCACAGACAAGCGAAGCAAATCATGCAGACACAGAACTTGGCTTGTAAATTAAGGCAGACTAATTGAGCTCTGCCTGAACTTTCTTCCCCTGAATCCTAAACAACCTGCCGAGCAAGTGTTCTTCCTTGGAGCAGTCAAGGTAAGAGGTATTTTTAGTTTGGAAGAGCAGCACTGGAGCTGTACAAAGCAGAAGGTCCGGGTACACCAAACACTCCTTCTGTCGCTGCTATTTCTGTGAGCTGGGCTGGTTCCTGTGAGCTGTGCTCCAGCCACCCCTTCCCTGGCTCCCAAAGCTGAAGAATGGTGGTGCCAAGAGGGGCTGGGGGATGGAATCACGGAATCACAGGGTGGGTTGAACTGGAAAGACCTAAAAGCTCACTCCGTTCCACCCCCTGCCATGGGCAAGGACACCTCCCACGAGACCACAGTGCTCCAACCTGGCCTTGAACACCTCCAGGGACGGGCACACAGGAGCCTCCTTGGCTGCAGTGATCAAAATCCTCTCTTGGAAACTACCCTAGAGGAGAGAGGTTTGCCTTCCTAATCTGAAAAAAAATGGAGAAGAGGAGAAAATTATGTTTCCCTTCCTAAGAAGCTCAGGAGAGCTCAGGCACAGTGGGATCACAGTGCTGTGGGACCAAAGGGAGCCTCCACATCCCAGCCCCCCATCACTGCTGGGCTCAGCTCCTGCTGGGCACCAAGCCCTCCTGCCCCAGCCCCTCCAGCACCCACGGCAGCTCTTCCCAGGGTCATTACTGGGGGAAATTAGGGATGGAAATTCAGGACGTGTCTCCACGAAACACCCAAGTGCCGAGAGCAGCAGCACTGAGAGGACTTGGGACGTGCCCATGTGGAGCCCGCTGGGCAGGCTGGTAACTGTCTGAGCAGAAATCTGCTCCTCCCTGCCAGCTCAAAGTGCCTCAGCTTTCGGGGGCAGCTCCCGCCTGGCTGCCGCTGTCACGGCCCTTTGTGCCCGCTGCCACCTCCCACGGCCCCGGGAACGGGGAATGCACCGGCGGCTGGAGCGGGGCCCGCTCTGCCTGGCAAAAAAGCCAAGATGCCGCGTTTTTTCCTTCCCCCCGTGTCACTTTGTTTCAGGCTGGCTGTGCCGGTGTCGCAGCCCTGTGGGCGGCAGGAAAAGGGAACACGTTAAACCGCGGCTGCAGCCGAGCGTGGGGCAGCCCACGGCCGCGTGGTCCGTGTTGGGAGGGGAGTTGTGCTTCCCCCACTCCATCCCCGTGTTGGGAGTTGTGCTTTGCCGTCCTCACTGCCCGTCCTGGAGCAGCTCAGCCTCCTGCTGACCCTGACCCACAGGCACAGGCCTCGGTGCTGAGGGAATGAGGGCTCTGAGAGGGATACGGGGGTGGCAGTGATGACTGGGACTCTCTTGCACATGGAATGTGCACAGGAGCTCCAGGACCTGCCACAGCCATCTTGCAGCAGGCTGACTCACTGCCCTGTATCCTGAATAGACAGACAGCCAAAATCTGGGCTGGCAGTGTCCCTGGGGCACTGAAAACCTCTGGGGTACAACTGTCAACGTGCCCCATGGTGACACTGCCACCAAGACTGTCCAGGAGACCCTCACCTAGTCACAGTCCCCCTGGGGAAGTGATGGTGGGGATGGAGCTGTGCTCGGTGCTGCTGCCTCCAAGCCCTGCCAGCACCGAGCCCAGCTGCTTCTCTCCATGCTGAGAACCAGCCCGTCCTGTTTGTGCACCCAGCTCTGAGCAGGATGGGCCCTGGGGTGTGGAGGGAGGCCAAGGGAGCTGGGCCAGGCTGCTGAGCCAGCAGCTCTGCTGGATCCACGGGAATTGCTGCAGAGCTGGAGCAGGAGAGAGTGCCCTGAGTCACTCCACATCCACCATGCCTGGCGTGGGGCAGTGCCCACCTTCATCATCCTCATCCTGCCTGCTCACCTTCATCATCCTTACCCTGTCTGCTCACCTTCACCATCCTCAGCCTGGCCTCTCACCCTCACCATTCTCAGCCTGCCCTCTCACCCTCACCATCCTCAGCCTGCCCTCTCACTCTCACCATCCTCAGCCTGCTGCTCCAGCGGCTGTGTGGAGTGCAGAGTTCAGCTGCCACAAGAATAAAAAAGGCCTTTTTGTTTTATGGAGCACAGGGCAGGGCAGGGACGAGTGTAGGTTTATTTTGGGGCACGGCCAAGGCAGGGCTGAGTTAAGGAAGACACGGTTTCCCACCTGGCAGCTGCAGGAGAGTGAGGAGCAGGAGCGTGGCCGAGCTCTTGGCTGCACCAGCTGAACCCTGGGATAACCCTCCTGGAGCAGGGATCAGACCCTCTGGCACCCAAAGCCCTTCTCACACCTGTCCCAAACATGACCCAGCCACGGTGCTTGGCTTTTCTTGTCCCTGCAGATGCATTTGACACAAAACTGACCTGAGCCAAGCTCTCTGTGCCAGCAGCACAGCCTGGGAACACCCAGGCACTGCTGTTTGCTCATGGGGCAGGGCCCCCAGCTCTCCTTGCCCAGCCTGATCCTCCTGCCTGCTTCTCCTGCCTCTTTGGGTTCTGGGAGGAGCCCAGCCCTGCAGAACCCCTGGGGAAGTGGGGACATACCCTTGAGGAGTGTGCAACACATGAAGTGACCCCATTTTCAGCTCCCCAGCACTCAGCTGAGCAGCCCTTTTCCCTGCTGTGCTTGATGGAAACAGGCTCGGGGCAAACTCTAGGATCTCGGTGGGATTCTGGGCAGAGCAGGATGTGCAGGAGCAGCAGCTCCAGTGGAGAAACCTCCCATGTTCTGGGCACGGGGGTGACACCAACTCTGTAGTGTCAACTTTGGGCTGTGAGCCAGAGCCATTTCTGCCAGCACCGTCAGTCACGGACCAGGCTGGCATTCCAAGGCTGGCATTCCCAGCCTGGCATTCCCAGCCCGGTATTCCCAGCCCAATATTCCCAGGCCGGCATTCCCAGGCCGGTATTCCCAGCCCAGTAATCCCAGGCCGGCATTCCCAGGCCGGTATTCCCAGCCCGGTATTCCCAGGCCGGCATTCCCAGCCCAATATTCCCAGCCCGGCATTCCCAGCCCGGCATTCCCAGGCCGGCATTCCCAGCCCAATATTCCCAGCCCGGCATTCCCAGCCCGGCATTCCCAGCCCGGTATTCCCAGGCTGGCATTCCCAGGCCGGTATTCCCAGGCCGGCATTCCCAGGCCGGTATTCCCAGCCCAATATTCCCAGCCCGGTATTCCCAGGCCGGTATTCCCAGCCCAATATTCCCAGCCCGGTATTCCCAGCCCGGCATTCCCAGCCCGGTATTCCCGGCCCGGTATTCCCGGCCCGGTATTCCCGGCCCGGTATTCCCAGGCCGGCATTCCCAGGCCGGCATTCCCAGCCCGGTATTCCCAGCCCGGTATTCCCAGCCGGGCATTCCCAGCCCGGTATTCCCAGCCCGGTATTCCCAGGCCGGCATTCCCAGCCCGGTATTCCCAGCCCGGCATTCCCAGCCCGGCATTCCCAGGCCGGCATTCCCAGCCCAATATTCCCAGCCCGGCATTCCCAGCCCGGCATTCCCAGCCCGGCATTCCCAGCCCAATATTCCCAGCCCGGCATTCCCAGCCCGGCATTCCCAGCCCGGTATTCCCAGGCTGGCATTCCCAGGCCGGTATTCCCAGGCCGGCATTCCCAGGCCGGTATTCCCAGCCCAATATTCCCAGCCCGGTATTCCCAGGCCGGTATTCCCAGCCCAATATTCCCAGCCCGGTATTCCCAGCCCGGCATTCCCAGCCCGGTATTCCCAGGCCGGCATTCCCAGCCCAATATTCCCAGCCCGGCATTCCCAGCCCGGCATTCCCAGGCCGGCATTCCCAGCCCAATATTCCCAGCCCGGCATTCCCAGCCCGGCATTCCCAGCCCGGCATTCCCAGCCCAATATTCCCAGCCCGGCATTCCCAGCCCGGCATTCCCAGCCCGGTATTCCCAGGCTGGCATTCCCAGGCCGGTATTCCCAGGCCGGCATTCCCAGGCCGGTATTCCCAGCCCAATATTCCCAGCCCGGTATTCCCAGGCCGGTATTCCCAGCCCAATATTCCCAGCCCGGTATTCCCAGCCCGGCATTCCCAGCCCGGTATTCCCGGCCCGGTATTCCCGGCCCGGTATTCCCGGCCCGGTATTCCCAGGCCGGCATTCCCAGGCCGGCATTCCCAGCCCGGTATTCCCAGCCCGGTATTCCCAGGCCGGCATTCCCAGCCCGGCATTCCCAGGCCGGCATTCCCAGCCCGGTATTCCGAGCCCGGTATTCCCAGGAGCTGAGCAGGGCACCGGCTGAGCCCACGTGCTGTTCCCGGGAGCCCTCGGACCACGCGTTCCCGGCCGGAGCTGCCGCGGCAGCAGCTGGGCAGGGTAAGGAAATACAGGAACAGGCAGATCAAACACGCCGAAAAGGAGGTCACGGAGCCGCCCGTGCTGCTGCTCGGCGAGGCACCCACTCATTAGGGTGATTACAGGCGCTCAGCTCTGCTAACGAGCGGCGTGGGCCGCCCGACCCGCACGTCTCAAACAAGCCCCGGGGCTGTTGTTGCACGCTCGGCTCGGCTGCGGCTCGGGTGGCGGCTTGGGAGGTGTCCCCGCTGTCCCCACTGCTCCATCCCGTCCCTTAAAGTCCCCTGCCCTGCTCTGCAAAGGGGTCCCCGAGTGCCGGGATCCCAAATCCTGATAGGGGCAGTGCACCCCGGGCAGGCTTTGTGTGCATTCTTGGGGTGTAGAGGGGAGTCGGGGCGTTTCCAGGGATATTGAGGTGCAGAGAGCATCTTTTCCACGGATGTTATGGGGGGATGGCACCTTTTCCATGGATGTTACGGGGGGATGAAGGGGCTGGAGCTCAGGGCAGTGCACAGGAGGCTGCTCACAGGCTGAGCTGGCTCTCCATCACACACGCTCCCTACGGCATCAGCCTCGAAATGCCTGAGGAGGAGGTGCAAAGGATCGGGATGTGTTTGGGAGAGCTCCTGCCCAGGAAGTGAACCTTTGCCTGGATCCCACCCGGATCCTGCCTGGATCCCACCCGGATCCCACCATCCCTTCTGGGATCCCACCCATCCCTCCTGGATTCCACCCATCCCACCCGGATCCCACCATCCCTCCTGGATCCCACCCATCCCTCCTGGATCCCACCTGGATCCCACCATGCCTCCTGGATCCCACCATCCCTCCTGGATCCACCCAGATCCGTCCTGGATCCACCATCCCTCCTGGATCCCACCCATCCCTCCTGGATCCCACCTGGATCCCACCAACCCCTCCTGGCCCCTGGGCTGCAGGCACAGCAGATAAATGGAAGATGCTCAGCCCAGGACCTGCAGCAAGACCTCCCCATATTGAGGATTCATCCCTGAGTGCTTCAGGCCCTGCCTTGTGTCACCCCTGTGCTGTCCCTGATGTCCCACAGGGTCCCCTTCGATAAGGACACAAACGAGGAGGGAGCTGCAGGGCTGCCAGCTCTGATAAGGCACCACAGGGGTGCAGTCCCCAGGCCAGTGGCATCATGGGCATTGTCCCCAGGCTGGTGGCATTGCAGACACCCCATCCTGTCCATGGCACAAGTTTGTGGTCAAGGTCATTGGATCACAGATTGATTTGGGCTGGAAGGGACCTTAAAGACCACCTTGTTCCAACTAATCCTGATTCTAATTAGAAAATGATGCATATTGATTTAAAAATTGTGTGTTTTCTCAAGAAAAAAAAAATCACTCTTGTTACAGGTTCATGTTAAAGGATTGGCCTGACAGGTGCTGCTTCAGAAAAGTGGGGACACTTCACCCCCGGTGGCAGGTGGAAAGGGATGTCACCCACACCCCAGTGACACAGTGACATCCAGGAACCCCCAGCCCTGCTCCTGCCCCACGGGGCATTGCTGCTCCGTGAGGCCAGGCAGGAGGCAGCTCCCTGCAGCTGCCCTGAGACACGTGCTGCTGCATTTTTCTGTTCGTTTCATCACCTCTAATTCCTCCTAAAGAGCTTCTGGGCTTGGGGCACAAACCCCACATTCCCCCAGGGCTCCCCCACTCTCTGCACCACTGGACAGGTTTGGTGCGGAGATGCCACCAGGATGGGATGTCCTGAGCTCCCACCCAGCTCCCACTGCTCCTGCCGCTGCCTACATCCTCCATGGGAGGGTTTCTCGCCCTTTTTCCTCTGGTTTTGCAGCCCAAGTGGGATGTTGGTGGCCCCCAGCCTGCAGCCCCACAGTGGAGCAGGGGGCTCAGAACAAACAGAGCCCAACCCCACTGCCCCCACCAGTCTCTCTATGTCAGGATCCTGTGATTAAAGGCTGGACTCACCGTTCTCTTTTTCCTTACTGCAAAACTACATTTAAAATAAATTTCAAGAACCGAACAAAGTCCTTTTTCCCGCCGTGCGAGAACCGCGACGAGCTCCCGGGTGCTGCCCCCGGTGCGGCCGCCAGAGGGCACCGGAGCGACAGCGGCAGCGTCCCCGCCGTGTGCCCGTGCCCGTCCCTGTCCCCGTCCCTGTCCCTTTCTGTGTCCCCATCCCTGTCCCTGTCCCCATCCGTGTCCCCATCCCTGTCCGTGTCCCTGTCCCTTTCTGTGTCCCCATCCCTGTCCCTGTCCCCATCCCTGTCCCCGTCCCTGTCCCTGTCCCCATCCCTGTCACATCCCTGTCCCTGTCCCCATCCCTGTCCCTGTCCCCATCCCTGCCCCAGTCCCTGTCCCTGTCCCTGTCCCCATCCGTGTCCGTGTCCCTGTCCCTTTCTGTGTCCCCATCCCTGTCCCTGTCCCCATCCCCATCCCTGTCCCTGTCCCTGTCCCTTTCTGTGTCCCCATCCCTGTCCCTGTCCCTGTCCCCATCCATGTCCGTATCCCTGTCCCCATCCCTGTCCGTGTCCCTGTCCCTTTCTGTGTCCCTATCCCTGTCCCTGTCCCCATCCCTGTCCCTGTCCCCATCCCTGTCCCTGTCCGAGCAGGGACCAAACCCGGGTACCAATCCCATCCAACCTGGCCTTGGGCACTGCCGGGGATCCAGGGGTAGCCACAGCTGCTCTGGGAATTCCATCCCAGCCCCTTCCCACCCTCACAGGGAACAATTCCTGCCCAATCTCCCATCCAGCCCTGCCCTCTGGCAGTGGGAAGCCATTCCCTGTGTCCTGTCCCTCCATCCCTTGTCCCCAGTCCCTCTCCAGCTCTCCTGGAGCCCCTTTAGGCCCTGCCAGGGGCTCTGAGCTCTCCCTGGAGCTTCTCCTCTCCAGGAGAGCACCCCCAGCTCTCCCAGCCTGGCTCCAGAGGGGCTCCAGCCCTGCAGCAGCTCTGGGGCCTCCTCTGGAATCTCTCCAGTAGCTCCAGGTCCTCCTGATGTGGGACCCCAGGGCTGGGGCAGCTCTGAAATAGGGTCTCATAAGCATTATATACATTTTATATTATATATTTATATTTTTAAATCTGGTCTCAAACAAATGCCTTGGTTTCATTATCTCTGCTGCAATGACCATCAAACTCTGGGCAAAAAAGTCCTTCCCCTTTGCTTTCCAAACACTCTTCCCCACTCCATGCATTTATAGGAGACAAAATGAATCCAGGTTAATGATTTAACGTCACCCCTGAGCTCCCCACTGCCCACAGGAGCACCAGTGGAGATAACTCTGACTGGAGGCTGAACCACCCCAGTTCCCCGATTCCATGAGCATGGCTGGGGGCTGGTTTGGGGAGGGTCCAGCCCTCCCTGTGCTCATCCCAGAGCTCTCCTGCATGCACAGGGAAAGCAAAGCTCCTGGGAAACAGGGAGCTTCCCTTTGGGAGACAGGATGGGGGCTGCTGGCTGCTGTCTGTCTGCAGCACGGCACAGGGAGATGATTCCTTGTGGTGTAGCACAGTGTTCCCTCACGGAAGCGTGCTGCTTTATGGCCCCACGCTGCCATTAAATGGACAAAGTTTGTTTTTTTATTTTACTGCAGCTCTTTCTGTCCCGATCCTGGACTTTGCCCGGCGCTGCCCGGCCGGGTGATTCCCACCAGGGCTGCCACGTGTGCCCAGCATGCACAGGGTGGGAAAAACGCCCCTTCCTGCAGGGACAAGGGATGGAGGGATGCATTCAGGGCCAGGGGTGGCAGGCAGAGGGATGTCTCTGCCAGGAGCAGCACAGGTTTGTGCTGCCCTGAATTCACAGGCACCCCGGAGCTGCTGGGACTTGCTGGGGCAGCACCTCACGGGCTGGGGAAGGAAAAGATATTCCAGCAGCTCCCCAGGGTGGTGGGACACAGGGTGATACATAAAATCACAGAATCCTGGAACGGTTTGGGCTGGAAGGAACTTTAGATCTCATCCAGTCCCACTTCCCTGGGGAGCTGGCAGGGACACCTTCCCCTGTCCCAGGCTGCTCCAAGCTCTGTCCAAGCCGGCTTTGAGCACTTCCAGGAATGGAGCAGCCACAGCTGCCAGGGTCTCACCACCCTCACGGCCAAGAATTTCCTCCTAATCTCTAATCTCCACCTCCCCTCCTTCAGTTTAAAGCCACTAAAGCACTCCCAGACTCCCACTTGTGTTCCCTGTTTGCAGAGTTCCTGCTGCCCAGCCGCAGCCGGGGAGACCCAGCTCGCTTTCAGCGTCGTTCCAGCACCACGGAGGGCGGCAGGAATGTGCTGAGTGCAGGCAAACCGGGCGGGATAAACACATCCCAGATCCCCCAAGCCCCCAGTCCCACAGCCCTCCCACTTTTGGGAGAGGTAACCCCCAGTCAGGAGCCCGCAAAGGGCCAGGCAGGAGGGGAATGTCTGTGCCGGGGAAGTGGCACCGAGCCGGGCTCTCAGCTGCACTCCCGTGACCCGGGCGGTTGAGAAAGCTGCTGGCACCGTGCCCAGCTCCGGAGCCAAACCCAGCCGGGTCCAGACTTCCCGGCTGCCCTGTGAGCTCCCAGCTCTGCCCAAAGTCAAACCCTGAACAGCAGCAGGGGTGGCTGCAGCTGAACCCCGCTTTTAGCTCCATCAAGGATTGAGGAACTCCAAGGAAAACGGGGGGGAAAAACTTTCATGCTCTTGTTGTGATGCCAGTGCTGGAGGGGGCATGGCACTGATGGTGCCAGAGGCAATCCCAGGATCCTGCCCTGCTCCAGGAGGCAAAGCCAAAATTTCCTGGGTGCCAGAGCCGGGGGGGATCTGCTCCTGCCCCGCTCGGGGAAGGTGGATGTGCCTGGACACAGCAGCCGGCTGGGGCACCGGGGTCAGCTCGGTGACACGGAGCTGGTGGCACTGGGAAAACAGCGACTCTGGGACCAGAGGCCGCCCCTGGAATGTGCAAGCTGTGCGTTTGCTTTGCAGCGGCGCTCAGGATCCAGCAGATCCAGAGGGGATTGGGAACGTTCAGTGGCCCTGGCACAGCAGCGTGGGGTGCCCGGGGGACGCGTGGGGTGTCCCGGCAAAGGGACACGGAGGGATTTTCCGTAGCAGCGGGATGGTCACAAGGGGCCAGCGGGGCTGGACAAAGGTCCCACGTGGGACGGGCCAAGGCAGGGAAACAAGGGAGAGGATCAGGGACAGCCAAAGCAGGGAGAGCAGGGAGCCAAGGGAAAGGGAGCAGAAGCCCCTGGCAGTGCTCCGGGGGCTCCGGGGTCGGGACCACCCGGAGGCTGCCCCCCGGAAGGGTCCTGGCCGGCTGCCGGTGCCTCCGGCAGGGACGGGGCTTTGTCACCTCTCGCTGACACTCTTTGATGGTTGGTCTCGTTCCCAAAATCTGAAATGAAACAACTTGATGCCTTTTACGTGCAGGAAGCACCCCTCCAGCTGGCCCAGACGTCCTCCCCAGCGCAGCTCCCATCGAGGGCTCCAGCGGGCATCTCCCACATCCCTGGGGGTTAACCCATTGCTCTCCAAGCTGCCTCCCACCACGGGCAGCCCAGGGAATGTTTGGGGTGAGGGTCTGCCAGGTGGGGGGAAGAACTGAGTCCCTCGGCAGAGCCTGAGCCCGACTCAGCTCCCGACCCCCGACTCAGTGATGCCGAACACGGAGGGGAGGGCAGGCACAGCCTGGAGAATGATGAAAGTCAGGATTAAAGGCCGGGGGGGGGAGCAAAACACCCCGGCCGCTTTTGGCAGGCGATGAAAGGAAGGTTTAGCAGCAGCTGCCAGCTGGGAGCTGACGGAGGGACAACTGCGGGTCCGGCTCCATCCTGGGCTGCCCAGCCACGGCACATCCATCCCCAGCAAGGCCACCCACTGTCATTGTCCCCGCAGCACAGCCGAGACACCCGGGCACCTCCCGAGCTGCTCCTCCGGGAAAAGGGAGAGACAGGAAAACTGCGCCCAGCCGGGAAAGCCGCAGGGAAAGCGCAGTTCCAGAGCATTGCCTGCCGGGCCCGGGAGCTGCTGCCGCCGCCCTGGAGAGAGAAAAGAGGCTTCAGCTGCTTCCCAGCTGCCTCCGAGCCTGATTTAGCTCTGGGGCCGGCACAGATGGGGCTGCGGGGCCGGAGCCACAGGCGGAGCCCTCGCCACGGAGCCGGAGCCCGCAGTTGCTAATAGAGATACAGCAAATTAAGCGAACTTAATTCGGAGGGTCACCACACAATGCTCCCACCTGTTTTGCTGCGGTCCGGCCATCTGCCACCCCTCCACCTGATGCAGAAAGGCCTTTTTTTCCCCTCTCTCCCGATGCCGTGGGCTCTGTTAAGTCGTGTTGGGTCTCACCAGGCTGCAGCAGCAGCAGCAGCAGGACGGGGCAGAGCCGAGCCGGGCCGGGGGGGCACTGGCAGAACAAACCACTGGGAGGTTTCCTCCTGGAGCCAATACAACCCGGGGACACAGAAATCGCCCTCTTTATCCTGCTGCAGAAACGCTCTCATATGTCCCTGGAGTGTTCCAGGTTGGACAGGACTTGGAGCAACCTGGGATGGTGGGAGGTGTCCCTGCCACGGTCAACAAAACGATCCCTGAGGTCCCTTCCAACCCAAACCTGTGATATCTGTGATATTTCCTTTCCCAAATTCAGTGATTCTGCAGGAGGTGCATGGAGCCTGGCATCACCCTGCACATTGTGCTTCAGCAAACATTGCTGTGGAAAACAGCTCCTGCTGTTCAGGAGCTGGAGGAAAACACTGACACAAGCAAAACTTTAAAGCACAGGCTGCCAAAATCTCCGTGAGGGACCACCAAGGGTCTCAACTGCAGCCCTGCTCCCTGAAGCCAGTGGGAATGTGCCAGCCCACAGCCAGGTTGGGAAAGAGCTCTGGCAGAGGTTGGGGGAGGATGGAGGAGTTTGGGTGCAACAGCTGAGAAAGATTTGACACAGCAGCCACCAGGAGAAATCCTCCCTGCAGTCCTGCAGGGCTGACATGGGACATCTGGAGCTGGAGCAGCTTCCCGGAGAAGCCCCAGGTTCTTGGAAATTTGCAGACAGAGAGATCACAGAACTGCAGACTGGTTTGGGTGGGGAGAGAACTTAAAGATCACCCAGTGCCACCCGTGCCATGGGCAGGGACACCTTCCACTGTCCCAGGCTGCTCCAACCTGGCCTGGGACACTTGCAGGGATGGGGCAGCCACGTTGTTGCCTGTGGCAAACCCTGTGTTTGAAGGCTGGTGAGGCTGTGTCCTGTGTGCTCCCTGCAAGGAGCATTGCAAGAGTGCAATCCCTGTGGAGGTGGGGGAGACAGAGAACAACATCCATCGAAGGAGGGGATTCTGTCCCATTGCCCCTCTCAGGTGAGACCCCACCTGCAGAGCTGCCCCAGCCCTGGGGTCCCACATCAGGAGGACGTGGATGGAGCTGCTGGAGAAATTCCAGAGGAGGCCCCAGAGCTGCTGCAGGGCTGGAGCCTCTCTGGAGCCAGGCTGGGAGAGCTGGGGGTGCTCCCCTGGAGAGGAGAAGCTCCAGGGAGAGCTCAGAGCCCCTGGCAGGGCCTAAAGGGGCTCCAGGAGGTCGCGTGAAGCTCTA
>JANPWX010020089.1:15589-78425 GCA_024734555.1 Trochalopteron elliotii
ACCCGCGGCCTCAGCGTGCCAGCACCGGGGGTCCCGCGGTGCTCCCCGGGACAGCGGCTGCTTTCTTCTCCCCGCGTTCTGCTGTGTTTTCCCCATGTTTCTCCTTTGTTTTTCCTCCTCTTTCTCCAGTTGTTCTGTTTTTTCTTTCCTTAGTTTTCCTCTTTTCCCCCTTCTCTCCTTATTTTCCCATTCGCTCTTCATTTTCCCCGTTTTCTCTTTATTTTCTCGTATTTCTTCCCCTCCTTCCCCCCTTTTTCTTTCCCTTCCCCCCATGTCCTTTTATCTCTCCCTCTTTTTTTTTTTTTTTTCCCCGTCCCCTACTCTGCCCCAGAGTCCAAAGCTAAACTCCTCACATGCTTCCAGGCCTGACTTGTTTGTTTGCCTCGGTAGCAATTTAAGATGATTCACCCTCCTGGGCTTTCTGCTGCGCTTTTTCCTCCCCCCCTCCCCTCTCTCCTCGTCCTGCACCTCCCGCCGCGCTTGGGGTTTGTTTTTGCTGCCGCGCTGAAGCTTTTTTTTTTTTTTTTTTTTTCTTTTTTTGCCGTCCCCCTTTTTCCAGAACCCGCAGGCGTCGCAGTGGAAGGATCCAGCGCTGAGTCAGCTGATGTGTTTCTGCCGGGAGAGCCGGTACCTGGACCAGTGGGTGCCGGTGATCAACCTCCCGGAGCGGTGACCCCGAGCCCGCGGTGCTGCTGCAAGACTCTCGCAGTTGCTCAGGAAGAAAGGAAACTTCCCTGCCCTCCCCCCGCCCCCGTCAGCGCCAGGATTCCACGGGGGAGGGGAGGAAAAATATGACCCAACAACGAAAAAAAAAAAAATAGATGTAAAATAATAAAGTTAAAAGTGATGTCGTGGGGGGGGTTTGGCTGCAGTGGAGCGACGTGTGTGGGGCTGGAGCTGAGCGATGTGTGGAGCCGAGGAAAAAATCTGGGAGGATGAGCCCAGCCCGGAGTGCCCTCCCGAGAATTCCCCTCACTCTCTCTGTCCTTAAGTGCCACTTAAAGTTCCTGCTTTAAACACCTTAACGAGCAAACAAGGTTAATCGAGCCCTTGTGCCAGCAATGTTGTTGTATTTTTTTGGGATGTTAATTCTCACGTTTTTATGCTAAGATATATAATAATAATAATAATAAGTTATTTTCTGATATCGATGGAAAAATTATTTATACTCGGAGGTTTGAGAACTGAAATGCCCTCAAGCAGTTGGTCTGCGCCCACAAATCTTCTCCTAGCTGGCTGCAAAAGCAGCACCCTTGATATAATTGTTTGAAATTCGAGTGTATTTTGGGGTTATGGTGTTCTTGTTTCGTGTTTTCTTTTTTTTTTTTTTTTTGAAATAAAGTGTAAAATCAAACCTTTGGCCCAGGCTTTTATTTCCTTGCTCCAGGAGCGTGCAGGCACCAAGGGCTGAGCAGCAGCTGCTTCCTTGTCCTGGCCACGGGCAAGGTCCTGTTGTGCAGCTCCAGTGTGGGTTCATTCCCGGCCCCTCCCAAGCAATTAAACGCCAAAGCAGCCGATGTGCTGCAGGAAACGTTGGGAATGTTATTTATTTATTTTGCTTGAACGCTGCCACAACAGCAGCTAAAAAAAAAAAATTAAAAAATAAAAAGGGGGGGTGCTTTGCTGCTGAGGCTTCCCCACTCCTGCTGCTCCTCCTTGGCAGGTGGGAAACCCGATTCCCTGGAGGAGGAGAACTTGTCCTGGTGTTTCCCTGCAAAGCCCCGGGATTTGTTTGCAGCCCCAGCTCGGCCCGTGCCCCCCGGGGCTGGCAGCTCCCAGTGCCAGGCTCCTCTCCAATAATGCCACAGCCAGGCTGGCACAGATGGCAGGGAACTGCACACCCCCTGCTGCTGGCACTGCCCGGGGAGCCTTTGGGGACAGCAGTGACCCACACTGTCCCTCCCTGAGGACACCCGCACGTGCCCCGGCAGTGGCACGGGGTCACTCTGTCCCCAGCCCGGCCGGGAGGGGAGGCTGGAGCTGTTTTCCCACTCTGGGCTGCTCCAGGACGAGGCCACCCTGTCCCTGTCCCTGTGTTCAGTCTGCCTGGGGACACTGCAGCAGCACCATCGCCACATTTGTTCCTCCAAAATCAGATCCAACCCAAACCCCTCTGGTTTGTCCCAGTGTCACCCCAGCCCTGTCCCCACACCACAAGGTGGGTGGTCCTGCACACAAACTCTCCTTTTTCTCCCCAAATCAGCCAGTTTGGTCAAGGACAAAAGGAGCAGCCCAGTGGTGGGGTCTCACCGTGGGTTTCTCCCAGCACCTGTGGATGTAATGGTCTCACTTCTCCTTTTTAAAAAAATTCTATGAGGGCAAAGTCTGTATTTCCCCCAAATTTTACAATCCCTGTTCTTTCTGGGGGTAGTGATAGCAAAAAGTGAACCACTCCAGATGTCACGTATTGTGAAATACTGTGGTTTAAAATATGCACATTGCATTTTAAAAATGCACATTGTATTTTAAAAATGCACGTTTTATTTTAAAAATGCACATTGTATTTTAAAAGTGCATATTTTTAAAATAGTACTTTCTATTGGATTTTTAAAATGAACATTGTATTTTAAAAATGCACATTTTATTTTAAAAATGCACGTTGTACTTTAAAAATGCACATTGTACTTTAAAACTGCGTATTTTTAAAATAGTACTTTGTATTGGATTTTAAAAATGCACACTGTGTTTTAAAAATGGCCAGTTTACCAAAACTCTCTGGATTAAATGCTGTCAGATTTGGGCACTTGTGCTGGATCACATCCAGGACCCCACAGCTGGAGCAGCACCTTGTCATGAGCTTTATTTAAGACACCAAGAACATCCTGCAGCCACAGCAGGGAGCTGGATGTGGGCTGGAAACAGGGTCTCAAACCAAACAAAAAAATCCCAATTTCTTCCCAGATTCCTGGGAAAACAACCATGAACAGCACGAGGCTCCTTCCCTCCCCACAGCCCACCTGGATTTCTCTCAGCCCTGCACCCCCACCCTGAGCAATTAATTACCAGAGCTCATTAATTCTGGCCAGCTCTGTGACAAACAGACACAGACACAGTGAAAAAGAATCAGTGCAGAGCCACGGTGTTGGGTTTTAAGGCTGCCACTAGAAAAATACTCTGATTACAAAAATAATTTGCAGGCAAGCACGGGATGAAGCAGCAGGTTTTCTCTGCCAGGCTGACTTTTGGGGGCTCTGCCAAAGAGATTTGCCACACAAAGTTGAATTTTTTCAATCTGTATCAAAAGCGGGTCTGTGATTTCATCTGGAAATGACAAATATGCAAGGTAAATGACAAGTGACTCATGAATCCTGCAAAGATCCTCCCAGACATGCAGGGCAGTGGCACAGCACTCCAGCTGCCTGCACAGAGGGACATTTGCAGCCAGCTGAAGTCAGGACTATTTCTGAACCCTCCAAAATTTGCTGTTAATATATCAAGTTCATATATCTCTACACACACACACATACACAGAGAAAGACTTTTTATTATGTGTATATATAAAATATATACTAGATGGAAAGGCCCTCCAATTATAAATGCATAACCACAAGCTGGAGATAATTTGGCATTTTTCCTGTTTAAAAATGAAATTTTTTTTTTATAAAAATGAGTCAGGTTCTGACTCCCTGCACAGAACCCAGCTGGGATTGGGAGTGAGGCCAGCTTTCCTCCAGCTCTGCCAGGGCACTTCCAGCCTCCCATTCCTTTTCCATTTTTTCAAGGGTGTGTTTTATACCAACACAGTTTGTTTTTTTTTTTTACTTGAGAAGAAAATGCAGCAGAATCCAAGCTGGAAATTCTGCTTTTTCAACTCCTGGAAAGCAGGGAAAGCATTTCTGATTCCCAGCTCTATCCTTTAAAAGCCCTGGGAAGAGAGGCCAGCAGGAGGAAGGCTGAGGCACAGCTCCCTGGAGCTCCCCAGCAGCTGCTACAATCATTTTGCAAGGTAGTTTTTGCTAGAAAATGCACTTTAAACGTGCCTGGGCACAAACAGGTGCTGCCAGCACAAGCACAAACCCTCCCCCCTCCCCCCCCCCCCAAAAAAAAATCCACAATTTAAAAAAATGTAAACCCAGTGATTCCATCAGGTCTCTACAGCTTTGCTTGATCTGCAAAGCTCAGGCAACTTTGGTCGTGTTGGAGTTGGCAAATGCCAGCAGGACTCCCCACCATGCAGAGACCCTGGAGCCCATTCCCTTGGCCAGGAAAGACAGGGATTGAGTCAGAAACCTCCTAAACAGAGCCAGGGATCAGCAGGAATGCCTTGGGAAGCTCAGGGAATGGTCTGGGCAGGGTCAGGGAGCAGCCACGGGGTGCAGGTACCTGGGGGAGGTGGTGGTGCTTGGCCCAGCTGGGCTGGCAGGGGCTGGGCAGGAGGAGCTGCCCCCCTCTCCTATAACAAAATGCAGGTTTTCTTGTCCTTGAAAGGGTTCTCAGAGGCTGGAATTCCCATCAGCAGTGGGTCCTTCTTGGCGTGCTCCTCACAGTACAGCATGAGGTCTGCTGAGGCTTTGGACACCTGCAGGGCAGAGGGGGGAAAATCAGCATCAAATGGGGTTTTCCCCATGGAAATGGGATCAAAAGGCTGAGGGCTGTGAGGGAACTGAGTGGGACAGGAGATGGACTCATCCTGCAGGGCTCTGTCTGCTGCACTGATCCACGGGGAGTGAAGGAAAGGATGGACCCTGGTGTTTTTTGGGGGTGGTTGTGACACCAGGCAAAGGCTCCACCTGGCCTGACAAACAGCAGGGGCTTCAAAATCATCCCAGAGGAATTCTTCTCTCTCCTGGAGTGACAGGAAAAGGGGGAACAGCTCCCCAGTGCCAGAGGGCAGGGCTGGCTGGGATACTGGGCCACAGGAAGTGGATTTATTTGGATTTGTTGAGCTTGGAGAGGGGGAAACGCTGAGCTGTGGGTGCACAAAACACACACACACACTCTGTTATCTCACTGTGCTGCAGCTGGGAGGGGAAAAACAAGGCAAAGGAGGGGGCAGGAGGCTGTGGCCTCACCTTTATCCTCTCTATGGAGGCTTCTATCCTGAGCTGCTGCACGGTCCTGCGGGCCTGGGCGATGTTGTTGGTGGTGGTGGCTGTTTTGCCAGACATTTTCAGTGGAGCAGGGAAGGTCTGCTGGCAAAGACAGGGGGTTGTTATTCCAGAAGGCAGCACAGCACCCTGAACTGCTTTTAGGCATCCACTACACACTGCAAAAAGTGATTTTTAAATTATTATTATTATTATTATTATTATTATTATTATTATTATTATTATTATTATTATTATTAGCAACGGGACCAATCAGCTAAAAAACAACTCTGGAAGTAAAACAGGCCCCAGAGAAAAGCATGGAGCTGCTGTGCAGGTTTCTGAGCCTGTGGCACAGCTTTGGCCACTTGATCCCCCCCATCTGCAGCTTCCCCTGGGATTCCAACGGTCCCAAAACGTGCTGGAAAGTCACAAATCCCCTGTGAGCTGCACCAAGGAAGGGGAGGAGGTCCTGAGCCCACCAGAGAGTGAAAGCAAAGAGGGAATCATGGAATATTGAGGTTGGAAAAGGTCTCTGAGACCATTGAGCCCAACCATTCCCCAGCACTGCCCTGTGTCCCCAAGTGCCACATCCACAGGGATTTTACATCCCTGCAGGGATGAGGACACTGCACTGCCCTAGGCAGCTGTGCCAGGGCTGGAAAAACTGTCTGGGGAGAAAAAAAGACCTCTGGCACAGGCTGATCTCAGTTGATTTTCCACCCAGGCAGGCTCAGCCCTAGGTGTCCCAGGCCAGGTTGGACACTGGGGCTGGGAGCAGCCTGGGACAGGGGAAGGTGTCCCTGCCCATGGCACTGGATGGGTTTAAAGTTCTTTCCCAACCAAACCAGTCTGGGATCCCAAATTATTCATGTCTGTGGGAATCCAGAGAGGTTAACCCAGCCCTGTATCCCAGTCTCCAGCAGGACTCTGGATGTTTTGCACAGCTCCAGGAGGGTGAGTGTCCCATGGAGCTGTGTCTGAACCCTCTGCAGTGACCCCAGCCCAGGGCAGCTCCCTGACCTTTCTGAGCAGCTCCTGCAGGGCTCAGGTTTCTGTCACCCAGCCTGGCAGCTGCTGCTGGTGCCAGCCCAGCAGGCAGGAACAGCATTATCCTGCTCTGAGTCCTTGTTTTGAAGGGACATTGCTTGGAGAAGCTTTGGGCAGGGCAGGAAATGCCAGGCACAGGAGGAAGGACATTCACTCCTCATATTTGGTGTCACAAAAAAAATGATTTCCTACAATAAATAGCAAGAGAATCCTCCTGCAGATGCATGGATGCTCCAAGCCTTGTCTCACCTGGTCTTGGACACTTCCAGGGATCCAGGGGCAGCCACAGCACATCTGGGAATTCTGTTCAAGGCCTCCCCACCCTCCCAAGGAACAACTCCTGCCCAAAATCCCATCCAGCCCTGCCCTCTGGGAAGCCATTCCCTGTGTCCTGTCCCTCTATCCCTTGTCCCCAGTCCCTCTCCAGCTCTCCTGGAGCCCTTTTAGATGAAAGATGAATTTTCCAAGCAGGAAAGTCCACACAGGCACTGCTGGGTTCAACAGGGGCTCTGCCCACGTGCAGCTCCAAACCCATCACCTCTGGGATAACAAGGAGCTGTTTCACGTGGGCACAAAGGCACAGATCCACCACAAACTGAGCCCAAATTCCCAGCCCAGTCCCTGCACTTTTCCCTTACAATAATCAAAAACTGCAGGGTGAAAAACTCAACACAAAGCAATTTATTTTCATCCAGTAATGAATGCAGCTCTGAGAGGACAGTTCCTGATTCCTGTAATTTTAGCACCTTTTTTTTTTTTTAAGGTTAAAAATGTTGCAAAATTAAGAGATAATCCTCTATAAGATAATAGATAAATTAAAGATTATCCTCTCATTTAACTGGGGAAAAGCCACACTCAACCTTCCCTGCCCCAGCCCTAAAGCCCCTTTTGCCACTGGAGCTGTTTGATTCTCTGGATCCCTTCCCACCCTCCATGGATTGACCTCCTTAGGAAAGTTCCAGTGCTTATTTTCCCAGCTGCTTAGCTTTGTTAATAAATGAGATGTTTGGAAAAAAACAAACCAAAACAACCCAAACCGTAAGATCTGAAAATTCAGTTGCTGCATTTGCCCATCTCCAAACAAACACCAGCTTTAATAGCCCTCCTAAGATTACTAAATCTCTGCTGCAGGGAGATTTACAACAACTAGGTCAGCTCCCAATAAATCTGTTTTCCTTCCCTGCCCATGAACTGGGAGCTGCTGCAGCTGTGGGATTTCTCCCAGGGCACCCTGGACTTCACAAAACTCCCCAGATTTAAACTGGAGGTGTCAGAATTCTGCACAACTTGGGGGTTAAGAACCCTGAGCAGGGTTTTGTGGGGTAGGAGGATCTGCCAAGAGAAGAAGTTGCTCCCTGAAGACACGACCCCTCAGTTGGAGAGGGCACAGCTCTGATTTCCAGGAAAGGATCCCTCGTGCTCAGCAGGCAGCCCTGAGCCAAGAGGAGCCCTGAGAGGCTCCCTCATCCCAGCACTTCCCCTTCAGGATCTCTCACATCCCAGCACTCACAGTCACAGCTCCTCCTTCTGTGCTAAATGCACCAAAAACGAATTTTCAACAAGTTTTTCCATTCACCACCTCAACCAAAAACATGTTTAGTGATGCAGGCCAGGTTGGACACTGGGGCTTGGAGCCACCTGGGGCAGTGGGAGGTGTCCCTGCCCATGGCAGGGGTGGCACTGGGTGGGATTTAAGGTATTTTCCAAATAGGTATTTTCCAATAAGGTATTTTCCCAAACCATTCCAGGATTTTCTGGTGTGATTCCCCAAGCAGGAGGGGGTTTCCTGTGGTGACAAACTCAGTCCCCTGCATGTGACAAAGCTGAGCAGGGGCTCACAGGACCCAGGGTGGTGGTGACAGAGATTCCCAAACCCCAGAGCAGCTGCAGGCAGGGCTGCAGCTCTCCCTTGGGTCTGACTCACAGCCTAAAACGAGACAAAAGGGTCAGACCCAGAACAGCCTCCCCTGCCATGGCAGGGACACCTCCCACTGGCCCAGGCTGCCCCAAACCCTGTCCAACCTGGTCTTGGACATTTCCAGGCATCCAGGAGCAGCCACAGCTTCTCTGGGCAACCTCAGAGCCTCCCACCCTCCCAGGAAAAAAATTTCTTTCTTATTTACCCATTGAAAACTGAGGCCTGCAGAGGAGGATCCCCAAAGCTGTGCTTTGCCAGGGAAAGACAAAAAAAATGTAGGAAACTTTCAGTGCATTTCCTGCAGCCACACACTTGCACTTTTCTCTTTCTTGAAACACCTGCAAACAGGTGGAACTGCCCCTCTTCCACAAAAAAAAAAAAGCCCTGTTTTTCCAGGCCTTGCCCTATTTCTTTCCTCAGGCTTTAGGTAAGGAGGTTGCCATGCAGCAGATCCCCAGATCCGCCTGGGCTGGCTGCCAAACTCCAGCTCCAGTGGGATAATTAAACTCTGGACTGTCTTATTTACTCTCTTAGATCCAGGACTTGTGAAGCATCTGCCCAGTGAAAGGTAATTAAATGAGCACTGCTAAAGCAGGGCTGGGAATCTGCTGGAAATCCCAGCAGCTCTGCCTGGAAAACAGCTCCCAGTTTGCTCCAGTTGTGCAAAGCCAGCTCATACTGGAGCAGCAAGGCCAGGCTGGCAGCAGGATAAAGGCTCAAAGGTGGCTTGTAACTGTTTCTTTGGAAATAAAGCAGATTTTGAAGTGAACAACTCGAAACTTGGATCAACAGAGCAGGTTGGGCAAAACACAAACCAACAGCAGTGACAACAACAGCACCTACAAGTGTAACTAACACCCTGCCAGCCCTGGTTTTCCAGCCCCTGGTTTTCCAGGGCTGGATCTAAAGTTACAGCTCATCAGCAAATGCAGCTTTCAAAGGCTTCTCCTTTTCCAGAGCCATCGGAGCCCTGTGGAGGATGGAGCAGAGAGGTGGAAAGGTCTCTGTGCCAAACTTGCCAAGGAAACTACAGGAAAAGGACATGGGGTGCTCCCAAAATTCTCACTAACCCTGTTCCCCCTGGTTTGGGTGCCCTGCACACCCTGCAGTGCCATGGGAAGGGAGGGAACACCCCAGGGAGTCACTGCTGCTGCAGGGAATTGATGCTGGAGCTGCTCCAGCCAGGAAATGTTTGGATGCTGCTGCCTGATAAACCAGAGACAATCACTGTTGGAATCCTAGAAACTTAGAATTTGAGGTTTTAAATAATTCCACCATGGGAATTATCTCACTTTTCTTAAAAACACAGGAACAGGAGGGAAAGAAGGGAAAAAAGCAGCTGGACAAGTTCAGAGCTGCTGCTCCCAGCTCATTCCCAGCCCTGAACTCGAGTTAAAAGGTTTCAGTAATTTCACCACAAGGTTTCCAAGTGACACCATTCCCAGTCCTGTAAATTCCCTGGTGTTTTGCTGGGAGAGTTTTAAGCTGGATCTGGTTTGTCACCCCCACAAACACAGGCTCTGATTGTTGCTTCACAGCCCTGCCTGCAAAACCATTCTGCTCCCTCCTCCCCTCCACCACGCTGCCTTCAGCTGGAACCCTGCAAAAAATTTGGAACTAACACCAGCAAACCCCAAATCCCAAACCCAGCTGCCTCCTCTGAGACTCACACTCCCCCCAGAGCTCACAGGAATAATAATAAAAAAAAATTTGCTTCTGAAAATGCAGGGATTTGTCTGGCAGGAAGATGATGGGAGGGGGAAGAGGAAGACGGGATGCACGGAGTGACACCAAGCTGAGGTAAATCCTTATGGAGAAGAGGGAAAAAGAGCCACAGCGGCCCTTGGAGGGGTGGCACAAGCAGGGGGTGATGCCAAAGCCTGGGCTCACCCCCATGGGCTGAGGTTTCCATGGATTTTGGGGGTGTTCTGCACGTGCTGCTTTCCCAGGAGCTCTGTGAGAGAGCGAGGCCCGGCGGCTGGTTGGGACTTGAATGCTGGAGCTTGGTTTTCCTACAGGGCACCCTTGGGAGCTCAGGAGCAGGTTTGTCATGACTTGCAGAACCTGAAAATGCTCCCAGTCCAAGCCAGGAGGCCACTGCTGGCAATAAAGGTGGGGGCAGGAATAAACAACTCAATTCTGAGGGCGCAGGGAAGCACAGCCGGCTACAGCAACACCTAAAACAATTCCACACAAGCACCACAAAGTCACTGCAACTGTGACATTCCCTCGTTTTGATTTTTGGGTTTTTTAGGCCTCCAATGGCAGAATCTGTTGGAGGAATCTCAGTGTGCCTGGCTCTGTTTTCAGCCCAAGTGCTGCAGACAATCTGGAGGCCCAGTGAGAGCTGACGTGCCCCCCCAGATCCTGCAGACCCTGGAGCACAGCAGCACCTGGCACAAGGTGACCCACAGGAGGGGTGGCACAGGCACAGAGCCCCTGACAGCAGCAGCAGGTGGGAAAAAGGAGCAGCCAAAGGATTCCTCTGCCCACCTGAAACCCCATGGCCCTCGGGGGTGCTGCTTCTCCCCCAGATCCTTCAGGGACTGAAGGAGGTGCCTTGCCCTGGCAGGCCCAAGAATTTTGGAAAGGACTTTGGGAAACCTGGCTGCTTATTCAGAGTGCAAAAGGAGTGGAAGGGCTGGCGTGGAGGGGGGAGCAGCCCTGAGCTGTCCCCAGAGCCCTGTGTGTCCCCCCAGCACCTCTGGGCACGCTGCCATTGCCATCCCCACCTCCAAGGCAAACCCTGCCCGGCTCTCCCTGCTGCTCCTGCAGCACCAGGGACCCACTGTCCCGGCTGTCACCTTCACCAGGGAGCCCTGGAAGCAGGCAGGCACGTCCCACACTGCTCCTGCTCCAACCGGTTGTCCTGCTGGGGGGAAGGAAGGAGATTCCAGCCCGACAGCCCCATCCCGGCCGGGCAGAGCTGCTCCCAGCTCCGGACATGCAGCCAGCCTGGTTTTTCCAGCCCGAGGGAAAGCCCAGGGCTCTGCTGGTTCAGCGCGGGGCCGTGCTGACACCCAGTGGAAAGCACCGGAGCTGGAATCTTTTCCTTCCAAAGAGAACGGGAAATGGTGCAGGAAAACCCCGGGGTCCTGCCCTCAGCCAGCGAACTGAGCTGAGGGGAAAGTCAAACAGGGATTGGAGATGCTTTAGGGTCGTTTCTCTTTTTATGGAGCTTTTGTCCCATCCCTAGAAGGGTCCAAGAGCAGGATGGAGCAGCCCGGGACAGTGGCAGGTGTCCCTGCCCAGGGCAGGGCTGGGACTGGATGGGATTTAAGGTCCCTCCCAACCCCAACCACTCTGGAATTTCCAGATCCTTATTCCCCTCACAACGACCAATATTCCACAGATTTCCAGGAGTACCCCAAGCTCCTGCTGCACTTTGCAGGCTGAACACAACATCCACAGGGCAAACTTCCCAGGAAAAAAGGGATCATCCATGACCTCCCTGCTCTCATGACAGGAATCAATGGTCAGGAGAAGGATTTTTCCACACCCACCCCAAACCAAGCTGTGAGTAGCAGCTCCCTGGTTCCTGGCAGGTGAGAAGGGCTGGATTTTTAAACAGGATTGGATTTTTAAATAAGACTGGATTTTTAAATAAGACTGGATTTTTAAACAGCACTGGATTTTAAACAGGACTGGATTTTTAAACAAGATTCGATTTTAAACAGGATTGGATTTTAAATAGGACTGGATTTCTAAACAAGATTGGATTTTTAAACAGGATTGGATTTTTAAACAGGTCTCAGGTGAGATTTACAGTCGTGGCACAAATATTTTATATGCCATAGAAAAAGTTTGGGTTTGGTGAAAAGAAAGCAAGATCCTCCCCAGACAAGATCCTCCCCCAGGGATCACACTCTGGAAAAGGAAAGCTGGAACGTGTGGCAGCTGCAGGACTTGCAGTGGTTTTGGGGAGAATGGGGATGCTCTGGGATGCACCACAGCTGAAGGGATTGGGGGAGCTCAGGCAGCTCAGATTTCAAAGCCAATTTTCCAGCAGAAAAGGCCCAGCTCTGCTCCAATCCCCCTCCTGGAGGAGGTGCAGTAGCCAGGGCTGGCTGAGAAATGGGAATTCTGGCCATGCAGATACACCTGGTTTGCACAAGGTCACTGCAAACAGAGAATAAAACCCCTTAAAGCACAGAACATCCATTAGTGATGTTTCCTCCTTCAGAGAATTTACACTTGAGAATAGTGAGAGATCCTACACTAGAGATCTTTCTTTAAATTATAAATAATGTTGCCAGTGTCTTAATTGAGGACTAAAATCCTTAACGATGTGAAAGGAAAGGAAACAGACAACTCCTACAAGATCTTCAGTAGGACTTGCTGTTCTGGGTGTTTAATTAAGGCTGTGTTCCTTCATAACCTCCACTTCATAAGTTATTCCAGCACCATCCTGCTGATCAAACCTGGGCTGCAGCTCCCTTTGATTTTCAAAGTCAGCCTCCACTGTGGGATTCTGTCAAACCCAATTTTTGGGAGAGGAGCAGTGGAAAAAGCTGCTTTTGTTTTCCTCTGCATTTCTTCCGACTTGCCTTTTTTATATCTTCAGCACACACAGGAAAAGTGACTTTTGGATCAAGGCTGCTTTGAAAAACATCTGAGCAGTGTTGTTTTAAAGACATTCAGCCTGAAGTCACTGGAAAAGGCAATGAACTGCAGGGCAGCTTCTCCACAGAAGGTCCCTGTTCCACCCCACAGGGCTCATTCCCACCAGGAAAGAGAGAGGGGGAAAAAAAAAAAAACAAAACTCCAAAGAGACATTTGCAAAGAGACTTTCAGCTGGATGAAAATCAGGCTGTAAAGCAGGAGAGGGCTGTGCACAAAGCTCCAGCCTGGCAGTCACGGGATGCAGCCTGGCCCCAGGTTGTGTGACCTTCAGCAGATTCTTTGTCTGCCCCAGATAAGGCTGAGGACGCCTGGGGATGCTCTGGGGAGAGCTCAGCTCAAAGAACTGGCAAGGTGGGAAGGGTTTCACCACCTCCTTGGCTGCAGGAATTGATCAAAAAGTGCCTGGTTTTTTTTAAGGATGGGGGGAACACAGAAGGGTTTGCATTTTTTTGGTGGTCAAACAAAATACATGCAAAGACAGAAATGATGAAGATTTGCAGGTTGGTCCTTCCTAATCAGGGGAAGAAAGAAGGAAAAACTTAATTTCTGTGGGAAAAGCAGGTTTTTCTGCCCCCCCTAAATTCAACCCAAAAGCAGTCAGGCAGTTAAAAGAATGAGGTGAAAAGTGTCAGCCAAATCCTGCCAAGGACTTTTTATTTGCTCTGCTCCAGAACAAAATCAAACCACCAGGGTTTGGGACCTGTCGTGCTGTTTTGTATTTTGCATGAAAGAAAAGAACCAGAGTGGACTGGAAACTCACCTACATAGGCAGACTTGCTCCCTGTCCAGCTTGCCTTGATTTTATCGGTGTAATGATCCTGAAACAAAAAGAAAATAAAAATTATAAGGATTTCACAGTGCAAGAATGCCAAAGCTGGGGGGAGGGTTGGCACTTGCGGTTTGATGCTAATCACAAAAACAATATTTTGAGATTGGAAAATCTCCCTCAAACTTGGAGCAGCCCGGGATAGTGGAAGGTGTCCCAGCCCATGGCAGGGGGTGGGACTGGATGGGATTTAAGGTCCTTTCCAACCCAGACCACTCCAGGATTATTTTGTCCCTGCAGACTCAGAGCTGTCAGCCTCAAGTGATGTGTTCTCACAGCTGGGTTTAAATCAGTGCCTAAACAAATGTGAGAGCTCACATTCCCTATGGAGGCCTTCCACACCCAGAAAGAAACCTGGAGTTACATCAGTCCTCATATCCTGGAGCCCCTTTAGGCTCTGGAAGGGCTCTGAGCTCTTCCTGGGGCCTTCTCCACTCCAGGTGAGTGCCCCCAGCTCTGTGAGGGTGATGAAAACCATCAGGTGATGGGAATTCTGTGACAGCTGGAGCAGGGAGTGCATTTACAAGTAAAATCACCTTTCCTTTCATTCTCCTGCCTGTGCTGCTGCCCAAGGGCTGCACAACCACTGCAGCTCACACACAGGTTCTGACACCTCATAATCCAACAGGAACTGGCAATTCCTGTGTCACCCTCTCCTGGAATTCCCAGTGCAGGTTCCCAGCCCTGCAGACAGCCCCAGTGTGGAACTGGGATCAGAGGCACTGGGCATTTCCTGAGCTGGCACAGCCAGGGCACGGCCAGATCTGGGATTGCCACTGACACCCTCTGGAATGAACCCAAGCTCCAGTTGCCAAGGGCTGCTGGAGCTCTGGCAGCCAGCCCTGGAGCTGCTCCATGTCCATGGGCAAGGAGGAGCCACAGCCACCTCCTGTTGGAACCCTGGGCACTGGGAATTCCAGACTTTCTGTGCTGGACAGGCACTGACCCCCAACAAACACTGCATTGAGCTGAGGCTGTGGAAAAGGCTCCCAAAATTGAATGATAAAACTAGGATTATAAGGGTGCAGTTTGCATAGAAGTGTGTGATAGCACAGGGTGGAAGACACAGAGTTTAAGGGTTTAAGAATACAGTAATATATATATACAAAGCAAGATGGAGGTTTTAGAGCACAGGCTGTCCTTCTTTTTCACCTTCTTCTCCATGGCTCTGGGTGGGATTTTGTAATTGGGTAGAAAATCCACATTGTGGACCATGGGTGGTTGGTTATTGGGTTAAAAGTAAAAATAATTTTTAGGTGTTATTTCTTAATTGGACAGTTTATCCTTAAAAGGCCTTGTAGAGAGAGAGATGGGGCTCCATTTTTAGTTTGTTAGAAGTGCTGTAGAACTCATGGCTTGTGATATAGATAAGGATTAATAAACATCTGAGTCCAAAGAAGAAATGCATCTCAAGCATTTAATCTTGACCCTGGCAAAAAGAAGATAAAATGTGACAATCCCCTTCCCTCATTCCCAGGGAACAAGGAGGGAAAAACCCAGCTGAAATTCCCAAGGGATGGTGCTGAGCAAGGCAGAGGAGGCAGCCCTTGCATTATTCCTGTCATAATCACACCCCACTTCCCATGCTGGAAACGGGATCACACTTCTAATAAGTGCTGGTCAAATCATTGTGTGGAGGAGGAAAATAAACTGTGTTAAGGACAGTCTGCCTTGCCACAGTCCTTGTCCCTGTGCCAGGCTTGTCCTGTCCACATCCAGCAAGGAAACCAAAATAAATAAACCTGACACGTCACCTCCTCCACGGACGTGCGGCCCCTGCACAAAAATCAAAGTTTGAATGGAAAAGCTGCTGCTCTGCTTATCTGTGCAATATCCCAACCTGCTCACAGCCCCTGGAAATGGTCAGGGAAAAACAAGAAAAATCTTGAAACTCACTTGTGCATCCTGAGGGGGACGAGAACACAGTCAAAACAACCGTGGAGCACAGGGAATGGTTTGGGTTGGGAGAGACCTTCAGGGATCAGCCACTCCAAGCCCATCTTTAATGCATCTGATAAATAATTCTGGCTCCTGGGGCTGCTTTCCACCCCAGAGCCACGCTGATATTCCTGCCCTAATCAAAGCTCCTATCAAAGCAGCCATAAAAACCCACAAACCCAGCATTGCTGGCATAGTTTGAGGCTGGTGTAATGCACCCCCTGCAAGAGCCTCCACTCAGAGGCCAGGCCACGCTCAGGAAGGAATAAATCAGGGAAGGGCACGTGGGCTGAGGAAATTCCACAGCTGGATGGGTCCCAGTCCCTCTGGCCAAGGCTGGCAGCACCAGCCAGGTCCTCCTGCACTGCAGGACTTCCAGTTCCAGCTGGAGCATCCCTGCTTTGCAGGAGGAATCCCTTGCAAGTTTTACAGCAACATGAACCAGATTCAGCTGGGAAAAGGATGGTCCTTCTCCCCTAAAAGTCAGGGACGCTTTCTGCTTTTCCCAGCTCCAAGCTTAGACCAACAAACCCCTGCCTTTGGGAGGGGGCTTGAAGCTACAAACAGAGCTGGAAATGTAATTTGGGATCTGCTCAAAATTATTCACAGCAACCACAGAATCACAGACTGGTTTGGGTTGGGAAGGAGCTCAAAATTCATCTCATCACAACCCCCCTGCCATGGGCAGGGACACCTTCCACTGTCCCAGGCTGCTCCAAGCCCTTCCCAGCCTGGCTTTGGACACTTCCAGGGATCCAGGGGCAGCCTCAGCTGCTCTGGAAATTCCTGTGCCAGGGCCTCCCCACCCTCACAGCCAGGAATTTATCCCTAATACCTCAAACCTGCCCTATTTTTTCCCTTTCTATGATAACCACCAGTCCCTGATGTTTCCCTGGTTCAGGCAGCAAGGGCTGGGTCCCAGGGCATCCCCTTGGCCTTCTCTAGGAAACTGGGAAGGAGAATTTTCTCTCCTCAGCTTAAAGCACCAGAAAATCTTCTGGTTATGTGCTCTGGGGGAGGCTGGGCACAAGGAAAACTCTCATTTAGATGGGAAAGCCAGACAAAATCTCCCCCGTGTGCCCCACAGGGAATGGCTCTGGAGAGCAAAGGGGTGATGGTGCAGAGCAGCTGAGCACAGCCTGGGAATGCAGGCTGGGAATTCAGCAGGCTGCTCCCTTCCCAGCAGGACTGAGAGGGGCTTTTCCACCTCCAAACAGCCCAGAGAGTGAAGAGGAGAGAACAGCCCACGCAGAGAGCCAGAGTTCAGAGCTGGTGACATGTTGGAGCAGGGCAGGAAGGCTTGGATCACACATCCCAAGGCAAAGTGTGCCAAAAAATCACCTGTCCCTGCACAGCAGGTTTGGAAAGACACGGGAGGAGGGATAAAGGGGGTAAACAAAGGGGGGAGCAAGGCTGGTTCCTGCCTGAGCTCAGCTGAATGTTTAGACAAGGAGCAGATCCCAGCGGCCACGTCCTGCCGGCCTCAGCTGCTGCAGCACAAATAATCCTCACAACACACTCCTTTCCCTCTCCCTCCTCCCTCTGGAACTCCAGCACATGCCAAGAGGCTGATACGGACACAGGAAGCTGAATATAAACACACTGCCTGTTTTACCAAATATTCCAAGGAACACAACTAAAAATACTCAGCTGCTGGTGTCCAGGAACATCCCAAAGCTGTGATCCACCCCCAGCCTGGGGCTCCAGGAACCAGGGATTTGGGGATTTGGGGTACACTGAACCCCAGGGCTCAGCTTTCAGAGAATCCAAACTGGTTTGAGTTGGAAGGGACCTTAAAGATGATCTTTTTCTGCTCCCCTGCCATGGGCAGGGACAACTTCCACTGTCCTGGAGCACCCTGAGGCTGCTCCAAGCCCCCATGTCCAGCCTGGCCTGGGACACATCCAGGGGCAGCCACAGCAAATCTGGGCACCCTGTGCCAGGGCCTGCCCACCCTCCCAGACAGGAATTCCTTCCCAATCTCCCATCCAGCCCTGCCCTCTGGCAGTGGGAAGCCATTCCCTGTGTCCTGTCCCTCCATCCCTTGTCCAAAGTCTGTCTCCATCTTTCCTGCAGCTCCTTCAGGTCCTGCAAGGCCACAAGGAGCTCACCCCAAAGCTTCTCCTGGCCAGGTGAACAATGCCAGCCTCTCCTCCTGATCATCCTGGAGCCTCCTCTGGATTCCCTCCAACAGCTCCAGGTCCTTCCTCTCCTGGGGGCTCCAGAGCTGGAGGCAGCTCTGCAGAGGTGGCACCAGAAGGTCCAGGAGTGGCTCCTCTCCTCCCCAGGGACACCTGGCTGGAAGGAGTTCAGCAGCTCCACAGTAAGGAATGCCACATCCCCTGGGAATGCTGAGCCACGTGTCTCTCCAGGGGATGGATGTACCACCACTGGTCACCCCACCTTCCTGCTTCTCCCTAAAATCCCACGGAGAATCCCACCACAACCCAGCCACCCTGAGGATTTCTGTCACAGCCTCTGCACTTTCTCACCAATTCCAAAATACAGGATGGAAGCTTTTTGCTCGTGTCATCAGTGTTGTCTCACCCTTCCAAATTTCCCCCCCCAGTTTATCCTGAGAGCAAAAATGATGTGGGTCCAAGAGCTCCCAACACTGAGTGCAGGATGAACGCCGGGGTTTGGAAAAACCAGCTGTTGTAATATTGCAAAATTCACCAAACAGCTGCACAATTCCAGCAGGGCAGGAATCCCAAGGGTCACCAAACATCTGCAGCTCCCATTTCCCAAGAAAAAGTGATGACTTTCAAGAACTGGGGGTGTTCCACCCCAACTAATGGAGTTTCACTCCAATCCCTGCCCCTGCCCAGGGAGATTTCTGTGCCAGGACACAGGAGCCAGCAGCCTTCCCCCATTCCCATGGTTTGTGTAAGCACAGATGGAGTTGCAGCAACTCAATCCTCCCTGGAATAGGGCTCCATGGCCGGGCCAAGGCTCTGGTGGTGTTTCCCTTGATAACCATAAACCTTTGGAAATGATTCCCTCCTCCCCCTGCTCTGGCAAAGGGGACAAAGGGAAAGGGTGGAGGGGGAGGATTTATGGGGATTTCTGGAGCAAGATGGGTTTGCTTTCACAACAGAGCACAATCAGAGAGGGATACACTGGCATTTGGGAAGCTGTGTCCAGGGAAGGGGCACATTCCCACCCCACAGAGCTGATGAGTTCAGCATCTTCCTCTCAGCATTGCAGCAACTCTTGCAGGGATGGTGGAGCCACAGAAAAAGGAGGGAGAGGGACTTTTTGGACAGGAAGGGAGAGACAGGACACAGGGAATGGCTTCTCACTGCCAGAGGGCAGGGCTGGATGGGATATGGGGAAGGAATTGCTCCCTGGGAGAGTGGGAAGGCGCTGGAATAGAATTCCCAGATTTGCTGGGGCTGGCCCTGGATCCCTGGCAGTGCCCAAGGCCAGGCTGGACATTGGGCTTGGAGCAGCCTGGGACAGTGGGAGGTGTCCCTGCCCATCCAGGGGTGGCACTGGGTGGAATTTAAGACCCCTTCCAACCCCAACCATTTGGGATTCCGTAATTCTACTGTGTCAACCCAGGTCCTGCTACAGAGAATGAATCTGGTTCAAATATTCTGGGTCTTTTTAGCAACAGAACCTAAAAACTTAATAACTTTAGGTACTTAAGAAGTTATCACATTGCCAAAGAAACGTTGTATTTGAAACAAAAAAATATCTAAATCCTACAGCACAAGTCAGTAATTTGATTTAACACCAGCAAGACATGAGAGGTCAGTTGTTGTGCTGCCTGGGAGCCCAAGAAACTCCTCCAGGATAACAGAACTTCATCTTTCAAGGAAAAATCCTCCATCAGCTGGGTGATTATGGAATGAGCTTCCCCTCAGCATCAGAGCCCATGGATTATTCCTCTCTGGAACTGATTGCTCCTTGATTAGAGATATCCCAAATGCTGTGGTGCATCCCACGCCGGGATGAAATACGGGATTGAGGAGTCATTAACTCCACACTAATCCCTCAATCACATTTAGTGGCACTGAGCAGCACAAAATCCTGCCACTCACTGGCCACTACTCACCCTTTACTCCCAGAACTGTATTTCCCAACCAATTTACACCCCAGACAAACACACACGAGTAACGTGTCCCTGATCCTGTGGGTTCTAAGCCAATTAAAACCCCGGGTAATCACCTGGCAAACTGCTGGGAATTCCACTTGATGTGCCACACTAATTAAATCACAGAATCACGGAATGTCTTGAGCTGGAAGGGCCCCACAAGGATCAGCGAGTCCAGCTGCTGGTCCTGCACAGGACAATCCCAAAATCTCACCCTGAGCTCTGGCAGCCTCGGGGCTGAGACCATTCCCTGGGGATCTGCTCAGTGCTCACCACATTACAGGAAGAACCTTTCCCAATATCCAAGCTAAACCCCTCCCGACACAGCTCCAGCTCCTTCCTAAAAACACCAGGCTAAATTTACAATATATACTCCAAACTCTTTCCCCCCACTCCCAAAAAAAAGTAAAGAATTTAAGCTTGCAATAGAGAACCGCAAGTTAAAAGTTACTAAAGGAACTAAAAAGTTTCAGGAATTGGATCCGTGTGGGTCCCTTCCAACTCAGGATGTTCTGCAATTCCACGATTCCAAGCAAACTTATTACTGCAACAGGGCGTGTAATCTCCGTATCAACACGAAACCTCCTGGAATAATAATGACGCTTCCCACTAATTAACCTCCTTCCCACACTCATCCCACAACTCCCCGCACGTGGGAAACTTCCTCCGTCAAGCAGAGCTCCGTGATTCCGAGGAAAAGGCATGTCACGACGGCTGGAAGAACTAAAATTGGTAAAATTTAAAGGATTTAGCTGAAAACTGGGGTGGTCCCTGTGTAGCTGGAGCTGGCAGCTCTGGGTATCCATCGGAGCCATGGGGAAGGTCTGGAGGGAAGGGGGTGGGAAGGAGGCAGGAAGGAGAAGGAAAAGAAGAAAACATTGCCTATTTTAGAATTATTTTTCCCTAATTACCCAGATTATTTTTTACATAATTAAGCAGATTTTGCCTCATTCCCGCGCCACACGCCACTTGTTGAACCACACCACAGACGCGCGCTGCCTCCCGCGGGGAATCCTCCTCAGCACAACAAAAAATCGGGATTAAAAAAAAAACCATTAAAAAACCCCCTCCAAACCAACCCTAAAACTACCCAAGCACCGCTCGGGCCGGGCCCGGCCCGCCCCGCCAGGCCCGGCAGCCAAAGGGGCCGGGATGGCGCTTCCCGCTGCCCCCGCGGCGCCGGGCGGGCTGTCCCGGGAGGCAGAGCCCGTTATTCCCGGTGGGAACCCCCCTGTCCCGGGATCCCGCGGTCCCGGTACTCACCGAGCGCCGCTCCCGGTGTCTCCACGGGCGACCGGAGCGGGAGCGGAGGCCACGCCCCCCGAGCCAAGCCACGCCCCGTTTCCATTCAGCCACGCCCACCCCCCGTCCGAGAGCGGGCGGGGTCGGGGTGGGCGGGGCAATGGGATTAGTGGGCGGGGCCACGTGGGGATCCCAAATCCGTGCGGGACTCCGCGGCTAAATCCGGTTTGTCCTGTTCGCAAGGGTGGATTCAGGCGCGCTCCTGGTGTTTGGGAAGGGGTTGAGTGAGAAAAGCCGTGCGCCCGAGGGATGGGAGCGCACGCGGTGATTCAGGGGAGGATGGTGGTAGGGAATCCGGCGGGATGGAGAGGTTGGAGCATCGATATGCTGGGAATTTTGGGAGTAGGGGTTGTGGCGGTCGCCAGGGAGGGGCAGATGTGGTATTTGCAAAGGCTTGTCTGCTGCCCAAACGAGCCCGGCGTGCCTCTGCTTGTGGGGCTTTGATCCTGGGATCACCTGGGAATACATTTGTCTCCAGAGGCAGGGGAGGGTGTGGATTAAAATTTAAATACGGGTTCCTGCCTGGGAGCTGCAGGAGGGAGAAGGGTTGGAAAATGAGGGGGTGGGGGCCCTGGCACAGATTGTCCAAGGAAAATGTGGCGCCTGTGGATCGCTGGAAGTGTCCAAGACCTGGTTGGATGGGTCTTGGAGCAGCCTGGGACAGTGGAAGTTGTACCTGTCATGGCAACGGGTGGAATGAGATGGGCTTTGAGGTCCCTCCCAAATCAGTCTGGGATTCTATGAAATTCCAGTAAAACTGGGGAAGATGCTGTGCTGATCCCCATCACCACCTCTGCCCATGGAGCATCAAGAAAACCTCTCCTTGCTCTTTTCCGTGGCTTTGCCCGATGCTGTCACAGGCGGGTTGTGGCTGTCCCTGGCGCTGCCAGGCTCTCCCGGCTCCAGCCTGTCTCCGCAGCAGCTTTTATGGGAGAGGAGATGGGATCACCCGTCTGCTCGGCTCCTCTTTATTGCTATCCCAGCTGGAAACGCAGGGATGCACGGGAGGACCTTGTCCTGCATTGTACCCCAATGAAAAAAAAAACCAAACAAAACCTTTGGAAAGACTGTTAAAAGAGAAGGAATTTCTCGTTCGAGTCTTAATTAAAGATACAGGGATCCTGTTTTCCCAGGTGTGGCCACCAGGCAGGCGGGAAGCGTTGCCCTCTCGTGGGCTAAAGCAGCAGCTTCCTACCATTCAGTCCTAACCGAGAACTTAATTAGCCGGCGTTAATTAACTACCTGTGGCCTCACTGTGCGGCACTCCCAGGCGAGCAGCCCCTGACCCGAGCTCGTCGGGGTTCCCCGGAGCTTGTCAGGGATCCCCAGGAGCTTTGCTGGGGCTCCTGTCCCATTCCAGCCAGTTTGCCCCGGGGCACAGACTGGGAGGGCACCCTGGGGCATGAACTGGGCACACTGGTTGCACTGGGGCTTGTGCTGTGCGTACTGGGAACACTGGAGCATGCAGTGGAACACACATGGGGAGGCCACACTGGTTTGAACTTTGTATTTTCTCTATCAAACATTTATTTCCCTTTCCACCAGGGGCAGGACAAAGACTCAGCAAGAGGGGAATCTCTTGTTTTCCCTTCCTTTTGTTCCCTCCCAGACATTCACCCAGTGGATGTCTCACCTTTGTCTGAAGGCAGGACTGAGTTCTTTGGATCCTGGTGATACAAGCACGGGTTTCCCTTTCTCCTACAAAGACAAATATAGATGTAAATTATGATGGTGATGATGATTATTATAGCTGATGTTATTTTTATTCGTGCGTAGGATCAGGGCACTCATTCTTAGATATTGGAAAGGAATTCTTCCTGGTGAAGGTCTGGCACAGGGTGCCCAGGGAAGCTGTGGCTGTCCCTGGATCCCTGGCAGGAATCTTGCATCCTGTCCAAGGCCAGGCTGGATGGAGCTTGGAGCAGCCTGGGACGGTGGAAGGTGTCCCTGCCCATGGCAGAGATGGCACTGGGTGGGCTTTGATATCCCTAAATATAATAAATAAATAACCCATATATAACCCAAGATAACTTTGATATCCCTTTGCTAACCCAAACCAGTCTGGAGGTGAGATACTGGGAGGGGCTCGGAGCAGGACTTGGAGCAGTATCCAGGATGGAATCCTATCCCCCAGCACCATTTATCTCTGTGAACTCTTGTTATTTCCTGCATGAGGAGGTTCAGAGTTCAGCCAAGGGCTGCCTGCAGTGCACAGCCTGGGAGGTTTTGCAGCAGCTCTGCTCTCAAGGTGCCCTTTGGTCAGAGGAAGCAAAGGCAGATTTCTTCTGCCTGTTTGACAGTGCTGCTCCTTCCCACCTTGGATGCTCTGTATCCCAGAGGAGGTGGGGGATTCACTGAATGAGCTTGGGTGCCCTTCCCAGAAGGATCATGAAAATTTCTGATGCTGGAGAAAGTGAGTCACACCACTCCCAGCCCCAATGATCCTGGCAGGATCCAGACAGAGCAGAAAAGCTCAATTCTTGGACAAAATCATCAAAATTATACCACGTTCCCCCTCAAAATCCAATGAGTTTTCCCCAGGATCTGTGCAGAACAGGAATTTTGACTTGGTTCTCCCAGGAAAATGCAGAATGGGAATTTTGACTTGCTTTTCCCAGGAAAATGCAGAATGAGAATTTTGACTTGGTGGCTTCACTGAGCTGGTATTTAACCAGAAATGCACAGAAAAAGAATCCTGAAATGAGGTGAGAGCAGGCAGGGGCTCACTCCTGGTTAAAGGCTGGTGCAGGGTGGAGGTCGTTGTCCTGTTTTTCAGGAAGGAGGAGCTCCCAGCAGCCCTGGGATTATCCCTGGGCACGAAGTCCAGAGTGACAGTGACAGAAAGGGACTTCATAAACAAAGCAGGCAGCTGTGCACAGCCAGCAGCCAAGGAAGGCTTTCTCTGGAGCAGAAGAGTAATCAAATTCCACGTGGGAGAACCGGAGGTGCAGGAGACAGCACAATGTGATTTCCAGGACAGACATCCCTCATCATTGCTCCTCTGTGCAGGGCCACAGCCTGTGCCTGTCACTGTGTGCCTGGCCAGGAGCAGCTCCTGCTCTCCCTTCTCCATCCCTGCTACATCAACAGCTGCCATTCCCTCCCTCCAGTGTCATCAGAGAAGGAACAGGAACCCAAGCTCCTCTTGCTTTTCCCACCTTTGTCCCAAAGAACCAGCCCCCAGGAAAATGATCTGAACCCCCCCATGCTTATTTGCCCTGACTATTTATCACGCATTCCTTCCACAAAGCAATCCCTCAAATCCCTGTCTCAAATCCCCATCCCTGGCGCCTGGACTCAGCTTTCCCTGGAAAAGGCTGTCCAAAAGGAGCATGTGTGATAAACGGTCCCATTTTGGGTGTCCACGCTGGACAGCCCCAGGAAGAGCCTTGCTGAGACTGTTTTGAGCAATCATTAATGCAACAAAAATTATTAAACACCAAACATCCTTGTGTTCTGCATAACAAACACCAGCCACCCTTCAACATCCTCTTTCTTGGGTGGAAAGACTTATTTTTCCACTAAAAATTAACCAAATGAATCAATGCCTGGAATTATGCCTGTGGGAATGAGTAATTTCTTACAGTTCATAGAAATATTTCCCATTTTTGAGCCCTGTTCTGGCTCATCTTTTCAGATAATCATAAAAGCAGCCACTCTCCCCTAGTTCCAGCTTGGCCAGCTGGTAAAGCATCTGACAGCAGAAATGGCTAAAACAATCTGAGCATTAACATTCCCTTATTTATTCATTTTCTTCCCTATTTTTGGGTTTTATGTTGTTGAAATGACACGTCAGGACTGCCCAGGGACAGACCTGTGTGCTGCAGCTCAGGTGTGCTCTCCCTCAGGGGCACAAGGAGTAAATTCCATTGTTCCTTCACCTCCATATCAATCCCAGCAGGTCCATACGGAGCCATACAGGGCTGAATGTGGGTGCAGGCTGGGATCTGCTCCATCCCTGCTCAAGGGATGCTCCAAGCAGTCAGGAGGATGTGGGCAGCAGGATGTGGGCAGCCAGTGCTGGCAGAAGCAGCCTTTTCATCACTCCCATTCCCAGATGAGACCTTGGTCTTGATCCAAGGACTCCATGTGATGGATGGGTTTTTCCCTCCAAGGAGGGATTTTCACTGCCTGGGTGTGAGCTGCTCATCCTTCACCCACGGGCAGCCTGAGGCAGATAATGGGATGCAGGGGTTGGAGCAAAACATGTAGGAACAAAGGAAAACCATAACGTAGGAGAGAAGAGTTTTCATATCTCCATCCTTCGATATTTTTAGTCTGAAAGGCACAAATGCATCACTGAGATATGAAGGGAAAGCTCCCTGCTGCTCTCCATGTCAGAGGCTCTGGAGCAGTGCTCTGCCTGCTTTGAAGGAGGTATTTGTGGGCACCTTTATCCAGGTGTAGGAAAACCACATCCCTTTAGCTGGAGGAGACATCACAGCCAGAAACATCTTCCACTATCCCAGGCTGCTCCAAGCCCCATCCAGCCTTGCCTTGGACACTTCCAGGGATCCAGGGGGCAGCCACAGCTTCTCTGGGCTACCTGTGCCAGGGCCTCACCACCCTCCCAGGGGAGGAAGAATTTCCTTCCCAATATCCAATCTAAACCTGCTCTTCTTCATTTTAAGTCCAATCCCCCTTGTGATAAGCCCATCTCACAGCAGATCAGCTGCACTTTCCCTCTCCTCAAGGCTTGCAGCAAGCTCTCAGCACAGGCTGCCAAGAAGAGTTGGGCTCTGGTGGGACCCCACACCCCCCTTCCCACCTGGATAAGAGCTGAGGGCAATGAGAGGAGCAGTTGGGATGGTTGGGTTGGAAGCTTCTGGTTCTGTGCTAATCCAGGAAAACACAATCATTCCTTTCCCTCTAATTTTCAGGCTTGCTGGAAGTGTGAAGAGGACAAAGAGCAGGAAATGTGATGGAGGCAGCAGCCCAAACCAGACCCTGTTCCAGTGCCCAGCTGCTCCAGTGAGGTTTGGCTTCACCACCATGGGACTATGAACCAAACCATGGCAATGCTGAGTTCCCCTCTTTCCTCTGCTCCTCCATCCTTTTTGCATTATTAAATGTGCTCCCATCTAATAGGATTTTATGTCATCATTTTCCCCCAAAGTGGGAAAAAAGGAAACAATTAGGGGTGGCAGGTCTAGCCTGGCATGCAGCACCACCATTAAAGCAGGAGGCTGCTAGGCTGCCCTCGGTCTGGAGCCTCTTTAGCATTTTCATTAGCTCTCCAAAGCTTTTGATGTCCCTAATTTACACCACAGACACTGCAGAGGAGGCAGGCGATGATTAAGACGAGCTTTTACTCTTCTGGAGTGCAGCGGGTACCTCGTGGCTACGGACCCTGCATATAAAGCAATATTGCTTATTATTCCGAGCTGTTTGTTCCGTTAATCATGAGCCTGCTTTGCTCTGGGAAGAGGAATTGGAATCCAGCAGTATTCTGTCTGCTTGTTTTTAAAATACATGTGTGGGTGGACACTCCAGCTACTGCTCACATTTTTCTCTCACAAGAAGAGCTGTTCGTGATTCTCCTCCCCAGTGTTTTCTCTTGACACTGATTTTGTTCGTCGAAGTCAGGAAGGGAACTGCCTCAAGCCTGTCAAGGGGTGTTGTATGGAAATAAGGAGTACTGAGTGAGAAATGCTTGAAATTCAGCATCCCAGAGAGGAAAAGAATTTCTTCATGGAAAGGGTGGTCAGGTTGGACGTTGGAATGGGCTGCCCAGGGAGGTGGTATGTTGCCCTCACAGTTTTCTTGCTTGCAAGTGTTTGAAATCTTGCTGTGCTGTTCTCATGCAGCTTCAAGAAAACAATGTATATTTTTAGCATTTATCTATTGTTTACATTTTTCTCCTCTGGGAGGAGAAATGTGATGGATGGTGATGTTCACCATCCAGGTCGAAGAGGTGGCAACCTGTGTAGCCCATCTCTTGATCACTGTAAAAATGTATAGAAGTAATGGAGTCAGATAATTAAAAAAGAGAAGCTTTCCCTTGACCTGCTGTGTCTGTCTCATTTATCAGGTCGCCCCAAACCTGACACAGTGGTGGAGTCCCCATCCAAGCAAGGGTTAGATGTGACACTCCGTGCTCTGGGCCGGGTGACAAGGTGGGGGTTGGGCACAGATTGGGCTTGATGATCTTGGAGGGCCTTTCCAACCTCAGTGATTCCACGATTCTGTGACTGAGTTCAAAGTCACTGACTGCCCTCACAGTCTCAGCCTTCACCAGCCACCCAGGCAACAGAGGGTCTTGGGATTCCTTCAGGATATCCCAAAGGGAATTTTCAGGGACGGGGTTCAACTCGTGATCCTGAGAAGACACTATGGAGGCATTAAAAGCAACTCAACAAGTTGTGTCAGAATCCTCTATGACATTGTCTCACCACATCTGAGCTCGTAAAGAACCTTCCATAAAACCAGAGAGTTCTGGGGTAGAACAAAGTGAAAAAGGGAATAAAACAACCAACCTGAGAATTATTAGTGAGTTCCCATCCAGCTCTCCAGACACGCACAATGTGTCAGGGCATGTCTCCAAGCTGAAAGGTTTACAGGATGCATAAACAGCTCCATAAAAAACACATCACCAGCTCCTGGAAAAGCAGTGCTGGAAACAGCAGGTAAGGCCAGAGCAGCTCCATCAGACAGCAGAGCAGTTTCTTTATTGCTGGCAGATAGCTTCACCTGAATGTCCTTCAGCAAAAGATCAACTGAAACACTACAGGTCTGTTACTTTTCTAAAGTACTTATTCAATCCTTCTAATCCCCTCACTACAAAACACAGCATCCACTCCAATGAAATTAATTTCCCTTCCTATAGGAACGATAGATTGCACACACACAAACCAGGTTAGTTCAGTTCATATAGGAACAGCCAATTACATCATTTATTTATTAATACAGTTTTAATTTACAGTACAGTTGAGCTGCACAGCCAAGACATAGATTATTTACAGAGCATGAAAGGCAGACACAGCACGTGTCACTTGTTCCCCATCTGGTTTGGGTTCCTAAACTGGGACAGCCCCAGGAGCAGCCCAGCATCTCCATTGCCACACAGTCCTGGTCTCAGGGCAACCAAAGGAAGCTTTGAATCATGGAATTGTTTAGGTTGGAGAAGTCCACTAAGACAATCCAGTTGAATCGTTCCCCCAGCACTGCTAAGGCCACCCCTGACCCATGTCTCCAAGTGCTACATCCACAGGGATTTTAAATCCCTCCAGGACATGGGGACTCCACCCTGGCTGCCCTGGGCAGCCCCTTCCAATGTCTAACCACTCTTTCCATGATGAAATTCTTCCTGATGTCCAACCCGAGCCTCCCCTGGCCCAGCCTGGGGCTATTCCCTCTCCTCCTGTCCCTGTTCCCTGGGAGCAGAGCCTGAACCCCCCCGGCTGTCCCCTCCTGTCAGGGAGTTGTGCAGAGCCACAAGGTCCCCCCTGAGCCTCCTCTTCTCCAGGCTGAGCCCTCCCAGCTCCCTCTGGGATTCCCCTGGGTGCAGGAGTGCCTGAGCCTGTTTTGTTCCAATGGATTGTTCCTCTGACAGATGCCAGCCCTCGGAGACCTCCCCACCCCGCACAGGGAACACACAGCAGTGCTAATGACACATTCCAGAACATCCTGGCTGCGTGAGTAATTGCAGATCCTTTGCACAGGCATCTCCATGAAGGCAGTGGGAGTTGTAGAGACATTATTAGGTCTCCTGACATTTTAAAAAGGCTTAGACAGAAAACGTCTTCGAGGGGTTTCAAAGGCTGCAGTGGAACTGAAATAGTTTTTGTAATAATAACCAAACAACCCACGAGGAGCTTTGTGCAACTGCTTGGACATGAGAGAACAGAGAGAGAAAGTCCATGCACAAAGTCAGAGAGGAGAAAGGAGGAGTTATGTCCGAGCAAAGGCATCAGGGCTGCTCCCACAGCCCCCTGCCTGCCCCAGGAGAGGTCATACAAAGGGGATGACACCAGCCAGCACCACAGGTCCGGCACTGGGAGCTTGGGGGGTCCCTTCTCCAATAGGGAAAATCAGGAGCAGAGCCTCTGGGCTGATCTCAGCAAGGGAGCACAACCTTTGGACACCTCCAAACCCTCCTGTAGAGGGTGGGTTTCTGAAATCATAAGTAGTAAGTTTTTCTGCTGAATCAAATGGTGTGAGGGCTCCAGATGAAACTGTGGCAAACTCCTCTGGCACACATGGAGCCACCTGACCCCATGAGTGTGTAGGGACAGCCTAAGGAGATTGGAAAAGCAGCTCAGGGACAGCACAGGAGACAAGGGAGAACCAGGTGCCACGAGTTGTTCGAATGCCATATATTCACGTGAATATAAATGTCATGGGTTTGTGTACTAGCCTGCAACATGAACAGACATCTGGGAGAAAAGGCCCTTCTATAGCACCTTCCATTGAAACCCAGACTGGTTTGGGTTGGGAGGGACCTTAGAGCTCATCCCATTCCACCCCTGCCATGGACAGGGACACATCCCACTGTCCCGGGCTGCTCTAATGCCAATGTCCAGCCTGGCCTTGGGCACTGCCAGGGATCCAGGGGCAGCCACAGCTTCCCTGGGAATTCCTGTGCCAGGGCCTGCCCACCTTCACAGGCAGGAATTTCTTCCCAATATCCCATCCAGCCCTGCCCTCTGGCAGTGGGAAGCCATTCCCCCTTGTCCTGCCTCTCCAGGCCCCCATATTTCTCACAGGCTCCTCTCACATCATTCTTTACATGAATACTTTCACAGTAAGAGCCTGAAAGCCTCCAGCACCTCCTGTTCCATATTGTGTTCACCTTCAACAATGAAATCACTTCACTAGAAAAGTGCTATAAAAAGCAGCAATTCCTCTCCTCATGTGTCTCGTGTCTAGGCCACGTTGCTGTGTAAAAATCAAATATGCAGTGCAACACTGAGGTCTTACGGTCTTCTGCTTGGGCTAAAACACACTCAAAATAGGAGAAAGAATCATGGAATTATTTAGCTTTGAGAAGCCCTCTAATACCATGGAGTTCAGCTGTTCCCCAGCACTGACCCACAGCCCCAAGTGCCACATCCACATAGCTTTTAAATCCCCCCAGTCCCTTCATTCACATGAAGTGTCTGCAGAAAGTTCTCATCAGAGAGGGGTTTGCTTCCAGGTGTAGATGCTCCTTCTCCAGACTGTGTTATCTGAACTGACCCATCTCAACTAAACCCTGGTTAACTTGGATGGAAGGGGGAAAATAAATATCTAATAGAATTCCAGGAAGGCTGGGGAAAGGAGCTTCAGACAGCAAAACCACGGTGATGGTTGGGCAAGGAAAAGACAACCAGCTTCTACATCAATGGGCACTTGGAACCTCCCAGTTACCTTCATCAGGAGGCAGCTCCAGCTCCAGGATAACAAGGATCACTCCTGGACTGGGAGTGAGGGCACGTGGAATCTCCCACCTCAGTGAACAGAGGAAGCTGGAGTAAAGCAGGAATCAAAGCCTTGATTTTATGCAGATACAGTTGTAATCACTCCCAGAAGTGCACAAGTCCTGGGAATTGCACAGCACACAGGAAAACTTCACTTCTGCCATGCAAAAACAGCAGCTTTGGTGAGCAAGCCAGTCTGTCAATCAAAAATTTAGGCACCCAGAGGCACACAGGTGTTCATTTTTAGTGCACATGCCTCACTTTGTTAGAGATTTGCTCTGGTCAATAGATTCCCGAAAACAATTTAACTGTACACATTACAGATTATTTTCTCTGAGTTAACAGGCTGGAGATATTTAAAAACTGGCAGGTACTCACAAGAATAGAGAGGTTTGTTCTGACAGACATTTTTTTCACTCTGGAAAACTTCTTACATTAAAAACTTCTAGTCACAATTGCTAACATGGAACATTTATTGGTTTAAAAAAAAATAAACATGCAGAAGCCAGCCTCCTTAAAAACAACACATACAATTACTCAGTGGGGATTTTAGAGGAAAGCAACAACCCTGCAAGGCGTGGATTCCTCCAAAACCTCCAGCAGAAATGTATTTTCTGTGGGAGTCCACGCTCCAGCTGTGCCAGGCAGCAAGTCCAGCCAAAGGCAATCACATAACAGAGCATTTGCCTTGCAGTTTATCTTTCTTTTTCTGCTGTTTGGATTTCTTTCCATCCACCTGGAGACTGATAGTTCTCCTCTGCTCCAGATTCAAGAGCTCCTGGAAGAGCTCCTGCACGTTGTAGTTCATTTTGGCTGACGTCTCCATGAAGGCACACTTCCACTTGCTGGCCAGCGCTTGCCCCTCGCTGGCATCCAGCTCCCTCTGCGTGTCGTCGCTTTTGTTCCCCACCAACATTATCGGGATTTTCTGGATGTCGCCTTTGATCTGACAAATCTCCTCGAAGATGGGGTGAAGATCTTCCATGGATTGCCTGCTGGTGACGGAGTACACCAGGATGAAGGCATGCCCTTTGGATATGGAGAGCCGCTGCATGGCAGGGAACTGATGGCTGCCCGTGGTGTCCGTGATCTGCAGGGTGCAGATGCTCTTGTCACAGCTGATCACCTGCCGGTACGTATCCTCGATGGTGGGGATATAGGTCTCCCTGAAAGTGCCCCTTACGAAGCGCAGGACCAGGGAGCTTTTGCCGACCCCCGCTGCTCCGAACACCACCACCCTGTAATCATTGCTCTGCTCAGGCATGTTCGCTGCGCCGAGACGTGAGGGGAGGTTTTCACCCAAAAGGCCCGAGTTCCACCAAGTTTACACACCCCTATGCAGAGGTGGGCTGTGGAAAGGGAGGGGGAAAGGGTGCGCGATTGAAATCAGCAATTAATAAATCACTCCCATCCTTTTCTCTTGAAATAAATCACCATTCCTCCCCACCCCAGCCATGCAGCCCCATGCACGTTTAACGCTACGAGAAGAGAATAAGAATTCACCTGCAGCCATCAGCTCCACCGAGCAGCGAAACGGGGCTGAAATCGCCTGGCAGCCGCGGGGAAGAGGTATTCCGGCTCCAGGGAAGCCGTGCTCCAGCCCCGGGAAAGCCGCGCTCCAGCCCCCGGGAAGGCGTGTTCCAGCCCCCGGGAAGCGGTACCACCCTCGCCCGGAGCGCCGCCGCCGCCGCCGCGGGAGGGGCAGGGAGGGCAGGCTCTGTGCCTCCGTAAATCCAACCTTCCACCCAACCGCCCCATGAAAAGAAATAAAGAATCAACACAACCGCCTGAATTAAAGCCGCTGCAGACGAGTTCTGCTGTTCCATCCCTCACTCCGCGCACAAAGGCGAGTCTTGCCCTCCCTCAGCCCCCCGCGCCGCAGACCCCCAGGAAATGCCGGGCTCTGCCGTCTTTCATCCACCCTGCGCATCTCCCAGCTTAAATTTAGGACTGATTTAGTTTTAAAACTTCAAATCCGGATCAGGTTTTCGCTCCCACTGACATTAAGCGGGGCAGGGATGCCATGAGCAGCTTCTCAGCCCTCCCCGTGTATGACATGGAGCCCTGGGGCCATGGCCAGCAAGGTCCACTCAGGACCTTATCCGTGTAATCCCTTTCAGCTCGGGATATTCTGTGATTCCACTGTTTGGTTTGTCTCCCTCACACCGCCGGATGCGATAGAGTAGTTGTGTGTCACAACCACAAGTCGTATTTCTCCTCGTTTATTAGGATTTTCCCCCAGCGCAGTCTCTCCAAACGCCCTCATGCGGGGACACCGGAGCTCGCACCAGCCGGTGCCTGACAGGAGCAGGTGGCCGTGTGTCCCCGCTGTTCCACCTCCGGCACGGCCGGGAAGGAGAGCTGGCCCCGGCTCCTCCTCGTCTCGCTCCGTCCCAGCCGCCGTCGTGCGCTCGGCTGTGCCCTCACGGCGCCTTCCCGCCCGCGGGGTCCTGCCCCGAGCTCGGCTGTGTCCTCACGGACCCTTCCCGGCCATGGGTTCCCGTCCCGGGTTCGGCTGTGCCGTCACAGCCGGCGAGGCGCCTTCCCGCCCACAGGGTCCTGCCTCGGACTCGGCTCTGCCCTCACGGCCCCTTCCCGCCCACAGGGTCCTGCCTCGGACTCGGCTCTGCCCTCATAGACCCTTCCTGGCCATGGGTGCCCCTCCCGGGCTCGGCTCTGCCCTCACGGCGCCTTCCCGCCCATGGGTTCCCTTCCCGAGCTCGGCTGTGCCCTCACGGCCCGTTCCCGTTCATAGGTTCCCGTCCCGGGTTCGACTCTACCCTCACAACCCCTTCCCGCCCGTGGGTTCCCGTCCCGGGCTCGGCTCTGCCCTCACGGCCCCTTCCCGCCCCTTCCCGCCCGCGCGTTCCAGCCCAGGCACCGCCCGCCCTCACGCCCCAAAATGGCCGTCGGCCTCTGAGGGGACGGGTCCGAAATTAATGCATTTTTATGAAGTGTTTCTCTTTGTGGGTCATCTGCAGGCTGGTCACGTTGCAAAATGTGGAATATGTAAAATTTCCTTAAGAAAGGATGTTCTTTGATGTTTGATCTTCTTGTATACTTTGAAGCCTCGTCGACAAGAAGTGAGATTGAATCTATGAAACAGCAGCCAACAAGCTCTAAGTGATGCCCGTGCATAAAAAAAACAAAAAAACAAAAAAACAACCAAAGAAATGAATTGTTGGTGGAATTGTTAAGGTTAGGGCTGGACATGTTTCTCTGCTCTCAGACCTGGGGGAGTTTAACAAAGCTTGGGAAGAAGGATGAACCACTGATAGTGGGCACAGGGAATGCAGGATTTATGGACCACAAGGACATCTGGCAGAACTCCCAAAATGAGGAAGAATTTCATAAAAACAACTCAGTAACTGTGCTGAAATCAGCACTTGTGGAGGAACACTTCCCAGTTCTTCCCCAAGCTCATTCCTCCCAAACCATTTGTGGTTTTCCGGGTTATCATTTCTTATTTCTCTGATCCTTGTTGCATTCCAAACTATGTGGTATTCTCCTATTTTAAATCCATTTCTATTAGACTTGTAATGCTCCTATCCCACACCAACAAAAAGTATCTCTTTAGATATATTTTATACTGCTGTGGAGTTTTTTTGTCCAACACAAAAAACCCAGAGGGTTTTCAATCTTGACATGAGGCCAGAATACCTGGGGATAGACCTTCCAGGTATTCCAAATCCATCCCCATACAAGGGGAACTAAACCCAAGACCTTAAAAAAGAAATGGCCCCTCTAAAGCCAGTAAGGTGCTCATTTGTACTGAGATGCTTTGAAAGTTCCTGTCTGAATTAATAACGACAATAATGAAAATAGGTGAATAAAGCAGAACTGTGAAAGTCCACTAATCAGCATTAGTGGAGGTCAGCATGGGGTCAGGAATCGCCCCTCACCTTCCTTTTGCTGGAAAAAAATCCTGTTCATCTTACATCTGCTTTTATGGTTCCTGTCTCTCTTGGCTGGATGACTTGCAAGCCATTCACTTTGCCTGCATCCCATCATTATTGGGGATTCTCAGAGCAGATTTACAAACCGTCATTTCTGGTGTTTATGGGGTATTTCTAAACCATCATTGCTGGTGTTTATGAGGTATTTATTAGCCACAATGAAGTGGTGGCTAGGAACGAGTAGCTGATCCGCTCTCTGTGCTAGCCACTTTTGCTCAGTTATCCCGTTTTCAGATATTTTCCAAGCTTTCCAACGGTGCTTTCTAAGAGGTGTTTTATTTAAACCTCCAGATCTAAAGCTTGAAGCTGGGATTGATTTCCTATAATAGGCTCTGACAAGGGAAGAACTCTAAGAGCTCTTGCACAGTGTGGTGTCAGGTGCTAAGTGGGAAGCAGACCCGTGACATGTCCATGTGCCCACCACAGATCAAAACCTTCCAAAAATAAATCTGTTGCTGCTTATTTTACCCCAAAAAGTGCACTGACGCTGTCCCGCCATCGAGAGCAGGTGACTGTCATTATAACCAGAACTGGAGCTCATCTCCTACTGCTCCATCTCCTGCCATTCTGTCCCCAGCAATGCACCCAATCCTTCATTGGCATCCTAACAAAATCCCAGAAAACAGCTTTGGGCTGCAGGATCTGGGGTGGGAGAGGGGATGTGTTTCAGCGTCCCACAACATACGAATTGTTTGGGGGCTGCTGGAAGTGGCTTTAAAGAGGACAAGGAGGAAACGTCGGCAGCTCCCTCTCCCCAGGCAGTGCCGACGGTCTCAGGTGGCTTTTCCCATTCCTGCCTCTTCTCATCGAGTCCCTGCGCAGCGACACGGACACACCAAGCTCCAGGGAGAGGCCGGACCTGGAGCAGCACCTTGCAGACAATTGTGGCTTCCACACATCACCGAATTCCCCACATTCCCTTGACGAGGGATGGCCGGTTTGTGCTCAGTCCAGCCGGGAGGCGGGTTCTGGTGGCAGCAGGTGGCAGCAGAGCCCTGCCAGGGCAGGATGCGCCCGGCAAAGGAGCGTGTGGGAGGGGTTGGTTGGCGGTGCTACAGGCGGTGAAATCTCATTTATTCGCTCTTTTGACTCTCATTAGGCCCCAAAGAACTGCACTGCCTGTGGCCTGGATGGAGCCGGCACAGGCTGCAGCGGGAACGGAGCCACGGGCTCTGCCTGAAGCTCACACCCGGACCCTCTCTCAGGTGCTGTTTTATGAGGATAGACCCTCCTGCGAGGGGACTTCAGGCTCTTGATACCGAACTTCACGTTTTCATCAAACTTTCCACTACTCCCTAAGTGCAAATTGAAGAATTATGTCATTATTTAGGTTGGAAAAGCTCTCTCAGACCATTGAATCCAGTTATTCCCTCAGCACTGCTAAGGCCACCACTGCCCCGTGTCCCCAAGTGCCACATCCACACGCCTTTCAAATCTCTCCAGGGATGGGCACTCCACCCCTGCCCTGGGCAGCTGTGCCAGGGCTGGACAACTCTTTCCATGAAAAATTTTTCCCAAATATCCACCCTGAGCCTCCTCTGGCATGACCTGAGACTGTTTCCTGTTGTCCTGTCACTTGTTCCCTGGGAGAAGAGACCAACACTTTTTTTAAAAATTTCTTTTCCCCGGATTATAGACAGCAAGACAACATGGGGAGAGCAGGCTCCAAGCAGTGGGCAGCAGCACCTTGAAATATGGCAGCAGATGGAGGGTGATGCCCAAATCAACACTGCAGTAGGGTGATGGCCAGCACACAAAGGTCACAGCACAGCTGTGACAACTCCAGGGCTGGCAAGGAGGGACAGGAAGGGAAAAAAACCCTGCAGCTTGTCCAGCCTGGAGAAGAGAAGGCTCTGGGGACACCTTGAGAGCCCCTTTCCATAATTAAAGAGGCTCCAGGAGAGCTGGAGAGGGACTTTGGATGAGGGTCTGAAAGGCCAGGACAAGGAGGAATGGCTTCCCACTGCCAAATATGAGGAGAAATTCCAATGACAAATCCACAATATTGTATATTTTATTTAAATTAACAAAACTACGAGTTTTCCAGGTTGCTCAAAGCATTCTGTAAAAACTGAACTCAACCTAAACAAAACAAAAAAAAGGATATATTTTAATAAGACCCAGAGACTATTTCCGAGACATATGAGTAGGGCTGAGGAATGAAGAAATAAAAAACCCACACACGCACGCACATGTACACACGCCCCGTAAACAAACTGTTAGTGTTTGACACAAAATTTGGCTTGAAAGCTGCAGCTCCCAGCTCGTGAGGAGCCTTTACAAAACGCAATGCTAGAGTCTAAGCTGGAAAAGAACCCACGGACACAGCTATGGGAACAACATAAATATCACGTAAGAACCCGAGGGAAAAGGGATGGTAAAGTTGCAAAGTCGAGTGTTCAGCTGGGAACCTTCCAGGGTTACAGGGATGTGCGTTGATTTAATTCACTTTGTAATGGAGTAACTACTACAAGTAGGAACCCTGCTTGGACCTGCTCTGCCTCCAGGGGCAGGGGAAGCTGGGGATCCCGGGGAGGGCAAACACAAGGAACAGAATTGCTTTAAGAAAATTCAGCAGGAGCTCCAATTAATACACAGGGAGCAGGCCTTTGGCAGAGGGGTCTGCCCAGTGGGACACATCCTGACTGAAGGAGCCCCATGTGATGATGCACAGCTTGGGGTGCCCCACAACCAAATCCATGCAAGGTGACCTTGTGGTGCCACCCTTTTTTCGTAGTGTTGAGCTTTAATAAATGCATGAGGGTAAATGAATAAATTCTGGGGTGGGAATCGTTATGATACCTGGAATTGTGGTGGTACCTGGGCTAACAGGAATGAATTTCCCCTCTCTGCTTCCTCTCTAACCCTTCAGCAACACACAGCAGCAGCAGATTCTTGTCTTGTAGGGCCAGAAGTGGGAGGGCGACTTTCATGTTACCAGCAGTAAACACAGACATTTACTCCTGCCAGCTCATGAGGCTCTCTGGATGCTCCAGGCCGTGGAAGGTGTGCCCTGAGCAGCACAGACCCATCCCCACCATTCACTTCTCTGAACTGGTCCCAGCAGGGCTCAGCTCAAGCCTCCACCCCGGATCAGTTCCCACTCCCCTGTCTTTGCCAAAGGCCTCCCAGCACGGGGCTGAGTGAGCCCAGCTCCCACGTCTGCTCTGGGAAGGCAAAGATCCACATTAGTGCGTGACCAGCGGATTCTTTCAAGTCTGATAATCCCTGGAAGAATCCAGCTCTGCTCCAGCCTGGCAGTGCACAGAGCGAGGCTGCCCAGCTCCCAGGGATGCACTGTAACAAAAGGGGAAGGTGGAGGAAGCCACAAAAGCACGAGAAGCCAAAGGGACTGAGAAGAGGGAGGAGGAGCTGGCTGTGGGATCAGCCAGCTGGGAACTTGGGTCAGGAGCGCTCTGTTCTCCTGCACCTCAGCTCAGCATCCAGGCTGGACATTCCCTGTATCCAGCAAACAGCTGTAACACCTGCTGAGAAAGCAGTCACTGCTTCTACTAAAGCCTTACTAACAGCCTACTCCTCTCCCAGCTGTGCTTCATCCAGCGACAGAGGGTGGCTGCAGGGCTGCACCAAAGACTCAGACGAGGGTCAAGACAAGCTACAGTGGTGGAATTAAACGTTTTTACCACAAGGCTCCCCCCTGCAATCGACACCTTGTGTAAGTTGCACACAGGAGCAAACCCAGAGTACTGAGCACGTGCTCCTGCCTGAGCTCCCTGCAGCACCTTCATGCACCAGCACACCCAGAGAAATCAAACCAGCCCCACGCAGCTCTGCCCCGGCCCCACATCCGGACGTGCGACTTTGCAACCTCAGTGGCCTTCCAGCAGGGTTTTACGTGCCCGAGTGTAACACAATATACACAGCCCTCCCCCCAGGAATAACTACACCATAGTAAAGAGTTAACAAATGTTCTGCTCGCTGTCGCTGCTGCTCTGTGAACGCACCAGGGACGGGGTGCTCCAGGAGCGGGTGCGGCCGGAGAGGTCTCCAGCCAGAGAGACTCGTGTGTCCTCTGCTCCCCACCCCAGGCTGGTCCCTGCTGAGGCACCTCCGTGTCACTCCTGAGCCTCCTTCCGAGCCAGCTTGTAGACCTCCGTGGGCCCGTCCACGTGGGTGATGGTGGTGGTGAGCTGCAGCTCCTCCCCGCTGTTCACCCCCAGGTCACCTGAGAAACAAAGGTGTTCCATCAGCGTGGTCTCACAATAAAACATGGCACTGTTCAAAAGGAAAAGATCCAGTTTATTCCCTCCAGCCTTTCAGCTGCCTAAGCCACGGACCAGTGACTTTCCTAGAAATTATTTTATTTACAGTTATTTAAGTAGAAAGACATTGAGGGGCCATAGCATGTCCAGAGAAGGGAATGGAGGTGGGGAAGGGGCTGGAGCACCAGGAGAGGCTGAGGGAGCTGGGAAAGGGGCTCAGCCTGGAGAAAAGGAGGCTCAGGAGGGAACCTTCTGGCTCTGCACAACTCCCTGACAGGAGGGTCTATTTTCTCCACTCCCCATCCCTCCATCTGAGTTACGCAGCCCCATCTGGGCAATGCTAAAAGGCACAAAAACCATCCCAAAGGCTCCAGCCAGCCTTGGCTAAAAGTCAAACCTGTCTAACCCAGCCATTAATTCAAACCCCTGCTTGGAAACCCAAACCATCATTTGCAAAACTTTTCAAGGCGCTGAGTGTGCACTTGGGTGAAAGAAAAGACACAGAAGGCAACCCCTGCTTGGTACCTCCTTGTCCCCATGAGAGCCCTGGGGCCATGTGGGGACATTTACCATTGGACTGGTCCTCGCCGTAGTTCTTGTGGGATGGCGCGTACAGGAACATGAGGGCGAACACGTAGAGATTCCACATCCCGTAGATGCCGGTGAAGAAGGCGCTGTTCACCTGGATCGTGATGTCCCCCCACTTCCAGTGGCCTTCTGTCACCTGTCCAGAGACAACAGACAGCCCATCAGGAAGAGCAAATTCCATAAAGACACAGCCTTGGAGTAAATCAGTGAGAACAGCATCAATTCAACAGGACGGAGGAAATGGAGTGTAACAGGGTCAGTGAGGCAGAAGTCAGGCTGGGATTCTCCTCTTCAAACTCAGTCTGTAGGGAAAAAATGCTCCTGACAAAGATTCCCTCAGGACTTCTTCAGCTCTGATGTCTCATTTACTGTGACCAAACCACCGTGCTCTGTGATATTCTGCCACAAGCATGTGCTCAGCACAGATTGGCACACAAAGGGCACTACCTGGGGACACCACTGACATCCCAAAACATCCCACTGCCAAAAATAGACCTTTTATAGCAGGAAAACCAGCGTGAATAATGGGGCAATTGATGTGCAGAGCACGGCTGGCTGAGGGGCCAGGCTGACAGCACCAACCTGCCACACGCTGAGGACTGTCAACATCCATGAAAATATCATCAATATTAATATTCCTTGAAGATACACAGACTGCTCAGACTGCAATGTTGCTTTCTGTTAAAGAACAACATAAAGGCCAAGAAGAAAACTAAAGTAGTTTAAAAAGAGAGCCATAGAGATGCTCCAAGGGCTGGAACTCTTTGCCATGGAGCCAGGCTGGGAGAGCTGGGGTTGCTCACCTGGAGAGGAGAAGCTCCAGGGAGAGCTCAGAGCCCCTGGCAGGGCCTAAAGGGGCTCCAGGAGAGCAGGAGAGGGACTGGGGAGAAGGCCTGCAGGGACAGGACACAGGGAATGGCTTCTCACTGCCAGAGGGCAGGGCTGGATGGGAGATTGGGAAGGAATTGTTCCCTGGGAGGGTGGGCAGGCCCTGGAATAGAACTCCCAGAGAAGCTGTGGCTGCCCCTGGATCCCTGGCAGTGTCCAAGGCCAGGCTGGATGGGAGTTGGAGCACCCTGGGATAGTGGAAGGTGTCCCTGCCATGAGATGGGCTTTAAGATCCCTTCCAGCCCAAGCCAGTCTGTGACTCCATGATTCAAGCAGTGACAAAAGCTCATCCGTACAGAGGTGACATCAGGGCTCAGGACAAACAGGTCCAGCAGGGCTGCAAAGTCAGCCCAGGGAAGGCTGGATGCTGTCACATCTCCGTGGGCACACAAAGCCACCCGAGTGTTTCAGTGTGAACAGAACATTTTCCTCTCTGAGTGCTCAGAAATGGCCAAAGCCTGTTGGCTGATTTCTGCACAGCACAGCTCCAACACTCCCTGGGAGCCAAGGGCCTTTATGCCAGCTCCAGCCTCACCAACTGCATGGCAGAGCTTCAAATAAATGAAAACAACTTCTTCAAAAGCAACTTGTTATCAAACGTGCTCAGAACAGGCCAGTCCTGTCTGACCAGTGATGGGAGTGGCTGGGAAGCAGCAGCTGGTGCTCTCCTGGGAAGCCCAGAGCCATCCCTCACCTGGCTCACGATGAAGAAGATGACGGTCATGGCTGCACAGGCCAGGGTGATGAGCATCAGGAACTTGAACCTAAAAATCAGCCCCTGTTTAGAGAGAAATGTCACTGGTCACATTAAACAGAATCCACAAAACCCATTTTTGGTTTTAGGATAGACAAGACACGAGGATAAAAAATAAAAAAAAATTAAAAAAAAAAATAAAACAAGGGTCCAACCCACGAAACCCCAAAGCAAAACAACCTCCACCCACTCCTGTGCCATGCTCAGCACAGCCCATATCCTCTGCTCCCCACACGTCTGCGCTGCTGCCGGAAGCTCCGCGCGGGGTGGGCACGTCTGGACAGCGCTGCCTTTCCATGACATTTGCTCGCTGTGACTGATTGAGCAGCAGTTAATTAAGTGAGCTGGGCTGCAGGGGGGCATGGCCCGCCAGCTCACGGCTCCTGTAAAACAAACACGTGGCCAGTCGGTGTCTCGGCGTGGGCTCGGGGTCTCACCACACTCATCCTCGCCCCCAGACCGGCTGGGAAGGAGCTGCAGCGATTCCGACGTCTGCAAAACCTGGCTGGTTATCACAGAATGGAGATTCCGAGACGAGCTCCTTGGCTGGCAATCCCACTGCCCACCACCCCGCTTTCACTGGTTTTACATTTTTGCTTACAAATGCTTTTGGTTTTGGGTGAGTGCGTGGGTTTTTTTAACCTGGTTCTGGAATTTAGGTGGAAATGTCAGTGTCTGCGTAATTACCCTGCCACACCACGACAACAAAGGACTATTAATTTAACTCTTCCACACCAGATCCCTGCTCCCCAGATGTTTTTGGATGTGGAGTGTGGCAGCAGCAGCTGTCTGCACCACTGTGCCTCCTGCTAGAGGGAAAAACACTCAGTACCTGCTTCAAATTCTTTCAAGTGCAATTTTCTATTTTTTTTATGTGCATTCCTGATGGGTGATAACGACTTGTTTAAAGAAGAAGTGACCATAATTTAACAGAATGACTTTGGGGGTAAATATTTGCTCCCCTGTAGAAGCAGGTTAAGCACTGAGAGTGAGCTCCTTGGGTTTGGCAGCAGGCAAATCAGATAGGACAGTAAAACATACAAAATCATGGGCTAAAAATGGGGATAATGGGGGGAGTAGGACAGTAAAACATACAAAATCGTGGGTTAAAGTGGGGATAATGGGGGGAATGTGTTGTGCTTTGACCCTCCAGCAACTTTGTAAGGAAATGACAACCCCAAAAATCCAAATCTATATCATGAAAAACCAGATGGTCTTAGCAAGACCTCTCATTAAACACAAAAATTAATATTAGAGGAGGAGAAATGGAAGTATGAAGAGATTATGGATAAAGGAGGTCTCAGAACAGACTCTGAGGTCCAAAATGCCTTTTAAAAACAAGGAATCTGTGTCCCAAGGAGGACCCTCACCTCGTAGTGAAGGCGGCGAGCCTTGCTCATGGCAGGGAGGCTCGACTGCTTCCCACTGATGTTTCTGAACACTTGGAAGACCATGAAACACAGGAAGAGAAAATAGAGGCACAGGCAGATCCCTGCGACTATAATAAAGGCCATCTGTGCAGAGGAAGTTAAGGGAAAATGGTACAAACTAACAAGAAATCCTAGAAAACATTATCCAGGTGATTCCCATATTCAGTTCTCCAGTGATCTCCTGCAGTGCCTAGCCACCCCCTGCCCCCCAAAAGCAGGGAGTTTGCCCACACCTCCCAGGGACCTGGCAGGAGGGAGCACCTTCCCCTCCCACAAACCAGGAGAAGGATACAGCCAGCTCCGTGCCCACCTCGGTGGTCCAGATGCTGTAGAAGGGGTTCTTGAGCTGCACTCCCCTGCAGAGAGGAGAGAAAACACCAGTCAGAGGGCTCAAAGGGCCCCTTGTCCACTCTGCGACCTGGGAATCATAGAATCAGGGAATATCCTGAGCTGGAAGGACCCACAGGGATCATTGTGCAGGGCAGGAGTTGGATCAGACACCCCAACAATCCCATCCTGTGGCTGAGAGCGTTGTCCCAATGCTCCTGGAGCTCTGGCAGCCCTGGAGCCGTGCCCATTCCCTGGGGATCTGTTCAGTGCCCAGCACCCTCTGGGGGAAGAATCTTTTCCCAAGGTTCTGCAGGGGAAAAGCCAGCTGTGCTGTTTTCCCATGTGGGTGAGGAGAAGATGAGGTGGGAAATGTTTTCATGGCCAGCACACTTCAGAGCACCCACAGGAGCCTCTCCTGGTGCTGGGAGATGCCAGCCATGGGGTTAAACTGCTGGTCCCTGCTGCAGGAGGTGCAGGGAGCCTCTCCCTGGGGAGTGCAGCTGCACTCACCTCTCACACATGTCAAAGATGAAGAGGCAGAAGGAGCCCACAGCGATGGGTCCAACCTGCTTCCAGTACCCCGAGAGACGATTTCGCTCATTCTGGTCCTGAGCACGAGGTGGGGAGGAAGAGAAAAAGGAAAAGCAAATGAGCCTGAATTCCCCTCAGCTGCTGCGAGTCCCCACAGCATCATTGCCAACCATCAGCAAGGGAGCAGCCAGATTTTCCTGGAAGCAGGGCTGGAAACCACCTTCCCAGGGGTGCAGTACCCACCATCATGTGCTCCCCACAGAAGATGATCCAAAAGGAGAGCAGCATGGCATAGAAGATGCCCTGTCGAATGTCTCCAAAGAGCAGCATCCAAGTCCAGTCAAATCCGATGGAAAACCACTCCACGGGGATGTTAATGAACGTCATGGAAATTCCCAGAGCAAAGATGACCCTGGAGAGGCACAAACACCATCTCTGTCCAGTGTGCAAGGGAAGGACAGAGCCCCAAAAGCCAAAGCTGTGCGTGGAGAGCAACAGAAGGAAATCCAGCACTGTTTGGGAAGTGTCACCTCCTGCCACCAAACCCCCTAGGACTGAGCTCCTCAGAGCATCTCCTTTTTCTCCAGGGCTTTAACAGGAAAGAAAAGAGAAGCTGTGGAGGTCTCCAGCTCCCAGTGTGCCTGGGTGGAGGGAGAGGATGGAGAAGAGACAATTCCTGTCTCCCAACCACAGGCTCTGCCTGGGAACAATGACCACCTCAGTGGGGTCCCCTGGGCCACCACAAGCCCCTGCTCACTTCTCCAGCAGGACGGGAGCGCGGGTCATCAGCGTGATCCTCCTCCAGTACCACACCATGATGATCAGAATGCTGGGCGTCAGGAAGGTCTTCATGGCAAACCACACCTTGGTGAAGCCTCCGTTTTGATGGATGCCCTGAGGAAAAGCAGGGTACAGGGTTTAACATCATCATCATCCTGTGCTTCTCCTCATGGAGCGTCAGGAAGTGCATCCCAACAATGGTTTGGCCAATGATGGACAGAGAATGGGAGCCCACTGTGCCTCCAGGCCACCTAGAAGGGCATGTTCTAGAAGGTCTGAGAACAAATGCCAGCAGACACGGCTTCCATGGCACAAGGGACAGAGAGGGAATTCTGACCCAGCATGGAAAAAGCTGGGGAAATTACTCCCAGACAAGTAACGAGATCCTCAAGGAGCCAAGTCACCCCTGGTGGGAAGAGAAATTAACGTGTTTCTCCAGCCACGCGTCCTCCCACCGCTGTCTGCAGCCACCACAGCTGTGGTGGGACAGCCTCCAGCTGGGAAAGCATCCCTGCTCACCAAGCCTGGAGGGCAGGCAGAGCAAGGATCACTGACAGCCTGCCCACACATGGCCACAGCCAACTGCAGGACACACCAGGCCCCCTCTGAACCCTCCTGTTCCTATCCATAAGAAGGAGAAGTCCCACCAGGCAGACTGTGGTGGGAAGCAGAGGACACAGGGGGCTCGGAGGCTTGGGAAGAGAGGCCAGCTCTGGAGGGCTCCTCAGAAGAGCAGGCCAAGAGGGCATTCCCAGGGAGGAGGACTGTTGCCCTGATCCTTTTCAGCTTTCTGATGTTTGCATTTTTGTAGCTGGAGTTTCTCATGGATTTTCATGTCAACAAAAGTAAGGTTTTGTAAACTGTACATTCCTCTATGGAGGAAGGACAATTGATGGACTTCTAGTTTGACCAGTGGGGTTGGAGAGGAGGCAACCTCATTGTCCAATCCCTGGTCAAACTCCAAAAACTATATAAATCCAAGTGAAAAATAAACCTCCCTCTTTTTTGCTCTGACACTGACTGTGTGAGTGTGAGACATGAATTTTTAAGAATTAAGGACTTGAGTTAAACTAGATATTGCTGAGGGAAGATAGACAAACTTCCCTCTATTAACAGAAGCCAGATTTAAGGAACTGATCAATCATGAGGCCTGTTTATGTATTCTGACTAATCAATGGACTCCAAGAATACAATACAACCATAAACCAAAGAGCCCTGGAAAAACAGGATTCAGTTGTCACTAGCACTAAAAGGTTAAAAAGTCAAAGCGAGGAAGACCCATCTTACTTCATCATTTTGGGACCCCACCCCATAAAAAGGACCCCCGACCCATTTCAAAGAACAAACTCCACATGCTTAATGGCTTTTTGGCTAATTACCACACGGAGGGGGAATGGGATGTACCAGAGTTATGAATATGCATTTGTGTTTTGGGTATTCAATACTCCTGGACATAAACAGACCCTGTGATCATCTGTGAATTGTGGTGTGTATTTGGGAGCTCTCCCCACATGTAATGGATGTAATAAACACACACTTTCTAACTTTAAACTGTTAGAGAGTCTTTGTCTGTTATAGTTGGATATTGATATTAGATCAGTATCTGTATTTTTAGTCAATCAAGTGTCCTTCTTTTTGTGTCCATCTAGAGACAGAGGACAGTCCCCTGGAGGCAGAGAGCTGGGGCCAGGAGCTGCAGCAGCCCGGGCACAGATCGTGGGTGGCAGGGGAGGGCCAGGGCACTCACCACCAGGCGGATGTCCTTGATCTCCCCGATGCCCACGTTGATGCCCTTCCTGTCGTTGACGGGCAGGCGGATGTTGATGAGGTAGTACTTGTGTGCCACGCTGCCAATCTCCATGAAGGGCAGGAAGTCGCAGTCGTAGTGACGGCCCTCGGACTCCACGGTCTGCACAAAGGGCAGGGAGCACCACCTCAGCCCCCAGAGCCCTCCAGCTGGGAGCACTGGGAGCACCCAGAGCCTGTTTGCAAATTCCAGCCTGTGTGAGACAGCAGCTGAGGGAAACTTCTCATGGTTTTGATTGTTTAGGATCACTGAGTGAGTAAGGTTTGACCTCAAACAGGTTCACAGTTCAGGCTTTAATTGGAGCCTTCCAAGGTGAACCCTCTACAGAGAGGAGGTGGGAGCCAGGTGGGGACTGGCCTTTTCTCCCACATAAAGTGACAGCATGAGAGAAAAGAGTCTCTGGTTATGCCAGGGGAGGTTTAGGTTGGATATAGGGGAAAATTTTTTCATGGAAAGGGCAATTCTATGGTTCTGTTTATTGGAAGAGGACAACTCCCACTCATCCCCACCACCAGTGTCATTCAAATTCCTTACTTTTGGAGAGCCAAAGGTGCACTTCAGCTTCCTGATCTCTATGGCATGTGCTATTTCCTCCCAGTCATCGAACGTGTTGTCACGATAGGCCAGCGACACATCCAGGGTGATCTCTGCATTTTCCTCTGCAACAGCAAGGAGGCAGGAGGCTCAGAAGAGTCCCAGAGTAATTAAAAAACATGACACAAAGTTCCTTTATGAAGACAATTAATGAACTGAAGTTGAGCTACACTGGCCTAGCTGGAAAAAAAACCTCAGAACCAACCACACACAACAGCATTGATGTTTTCTATACATCTTATTTAGCTTCAGTTGTCCCACAAAAGGTTTTTGGAGCTCTCCCTTCCTCACCTACAGAACATTTTAGAGCCCTCCCCTGCTCCCCCACACCTGCCCTGACTTGTTCCTGCCTCTGCAGATGCCCCATCTCACACGCCAGTGACACACACAGAGCTCATGGCCTGGCGAGGTCACACATCCATGTGGGAGCAGCAGATTGTCCCCTCCTGGATGCGTGCACAGTGACAGTCTGGGATACAAGGACACTGCCAGGGGGTCCTCACTGCCAGGAGGGAGTGAGGCTGGATCAGGCTGATTCAGGCTGGAACAGGCTCACTGAGGAGCCATAAATTAATGAGTTCATGCACTGGAGCTGCAGCTGAGGCTGCCAAGGAGCAACACATCAACACACTTAGAAACCTGAGGCAAGTCTGTACCAGCTCCATCAGCTGGAAAATCCTCCTGTTTACCAGGCACAGATCCCAGAGAAGGCTCTGAATGAGGAACACGCTCCAAAACGAGCATGTGCATGTTACAGCCCAGCCTCCTTTTGCAGGGCACCAAACTCTGTCAGCCACAGCTGCTGGAAAAAGCTCCAGAACCATCCACTGTGGAGAAGTGTTGGAGATGGCTCCAGAACCATCCACTGTGGAGAAGTGTTGGAGATGGCTCCAGAACCATCCACTTTGGAGAAGTGTGAGGAGATGGCTCCAGACCCATCCACTTTGGAGAAGTGTGAGGAGATGGCTCCAGACCCATCCACTTTGGAGAAGTGTGAGGAGATGGCTCCAGACCCATCTTTTGAGCTGTATTTTAGTTGGGAATACGTGGTGCCACACTCATCCCACCGGACGGGAAGGGGCGTGGATGGGATCTGTGGTTTGCAGTCCTATCTTTACACCCTTTGGAGGTGGCTGGCTTGTGCATTTGATGTGGACACTTCAGGATTTTTCTGAGCATTTTTTGGTGATCTGTACCATCCAGATCCATAGCCAGTCCCTTTCCAGAGCTGCCAGGAGCTGGGTTTCCATGAAACATGAATTTGCCATCTCAGATCCGCTGTTTAGGAGACCAGCAAAACAGATAAATGGGAACATAAGGTTGAACTTGGCCCGGCTAAAAAGAACCATAAACTCCATTTCAGAAGCCATAAAACCAACTGGAATGCTTGGGATTAAATCCAAGAAAAACAGCTTTCAGTATTTGATCTTTGCAGTCCAAATGTTGCTGCTGCCATCGAGTATGAAAACCAGAAGGCAGAAGATGAACTGCTGCGTGCCTTTCCAGGCCAATGGATTAGAGGCTCCCTCTGGAATTCCATCAGTCTCTCCACTGGGGTGACACCTCCCCTTGGAAATGAGTTTTGTGCAAAGACCCTTCAGGGCTGTCAACATAAAATATAGATATATCCATATATTTCAGCTCAGCAGACTGATGGCAGAGCTGTGTCAGTGGTTGGACTCCATCTTAAAGGTCTTTTCCAACCTAAATGATTCCATGATAATCCTGTGCCAGCCTTCCATCAGCAACTCCCATTGTCCCTGAGGAACAAATGAGGACAGTGACAGAGAACCAAATCTTAAGAAGATTCGTGCCTTATTCACATTAATCAGATGGTGAATAGGCAGTTTTCTGGGGAGGGGAGGGTGCCCTTTTCCTGCACAGCATTATACAGCTTTAAACTGAGAGGGAGCAGGATCAGATTGGAGCTCAGGGATAAATCCTTCCCTGGGAGGGTGGGGAGGCCCTGGCACAGGGTGCCCAGAGAAGCTGTAGCTGCCTCTGGATCCCTGGCAGTGCCCAAGGCCAGGTTGGATGGACTTGGAGCAGCCTGGGATAGTGGAAGATGTCCCTGCCATGGCAGGGGTGGCACTGGATGGGCTTTGAGCTCCTTCCAACCCAAATGAGGACAAGACACACTCCTGGAGGTTTCCCAGCCCTGAGATTCCCCCCCACCAGTGAGGGACTCCCTGCTCATGCTCCAAGCACCACCAGTGTCATTTTTCCCACTGGCATTTTACTGCCCAGGAGCTTTTCCATGAATCACTTTGTAGGACAATACTTGCCCAGGATATCTTCACTCATATTACAATGGCCTAAAAATAGTGGAGTTGTTTCAGGAGGGGGCTCTGTGCCAGCTGCACACTAACACAGCTGGCTGGGGAGAAGCCTATGGCAGGCAAGCAGAAATGCTGGAATTATTTCCATTACACTTCCATGCTTCACCAGCTCCCTAAAATTACAAAACCTACCAAAAAGCCCAAGGCTGGATGAATTAGAAAAGGAGGCTGCAGCCCTCTCACTGTACACAGTTGCTTTCCAGCTGCAAAGAAAGTCCATCTCCTTCCTCTGGCCCCCTCCTTTCTCAGTTCTGGGAAGGGGTTTTAATAATTGAGTGCACAATGCATCAAGAAAGGAAAGGGACAGCACAGAAACAGCCTCTTCCTCAGAGGAACAGCCTGAGTCTCCCTCTCCCAGCTTTCTGGGAAGGATAAACACAGGGAAGTAGCTCAGCTTCTAAACATCTGCATTCCAAAAAATCTGTATTTCAAAACCACTGGAAGTGCAGAGGGAGTTCCCAAGGTGAAGGTGATTAGGGCTGGTTGCTCCTCTGAAAGGTGAGATCCCACAGGGTATTCCAGGAGGCTCAGCCCCTGCCAGGCTCTCTCAGGGCACCACACCAGGGCTGCCCTTCCCTTCTGTCCCAGCAAAACCCTTTCTGGCTGGATGAGGAGACCTGACAGGTCCTGGGTGAGGTCCTGGAGGAGGAGAGCTGACCCAGGCCATGGATGAGGAGAGATGATCCAGGTCCTGGAAGAGCAGAGCTGACCCAGATTCTGGATGAGGAGAGCTGACACAGGACTGACTCCAGCTCTCTGTGGATGAGGAGTCAGCCATGAGTCACCAACATTTCCCAAGAGGCACAGGCCAGCTGCCCCTGCCCCAAGAGGGTTTTGGCACCCAGCACCCTGACAAAACCAAATGCAGGTTTTATTCTGTGCCTTGGCCTTGCTTAGGAATTTCAGAGGAAGAGGACAACCAAGGGCCTTTGAGGAAAAAAGCAGGAGACAGTTTGATGTGGCTCAGCAACATCCCTGGTGAAGGCCAAGGGGAGCTGGCAGAGCCCAGGACCCTGCACAGCACCTCCAGACCCTGCAGCAGAGCTACAGCAGCCAGGAGAGCAGCATGTGCCCCAGGCAGCAGCTTCTTGAGCAGGATAAATCCTGTGCAGTTCCCAGCAGTGCTGATTTCCTGGATGATCTGAGGCAGCTCCAAGATAGTTTTTAGGACAGTGACCAGAGGTTTCAGCAGCTGTGGTGCCTTTCCAGGAGTGCCCTGGTTTGGCACCAGCCCCTGCTGGCATCAGCCACAGCAGGAGGAGGCCTGGAGGGCTCAGAGCCCCGGAGAGAAGAAACTTGAATTGTTGCTTTAAAAGAAGAACTGAGGTTATTTCACATCCTTATCACTGTCCCTTTATAGGAGCTGATCCCAATCACCTGATCAATGAGGCCCTTTCATTTAACAGCAGGGGACAGACACACACACATGTAATTAATTCAGCTTAACAAGTCTGCTGTTTATTTCTTTAAGAGCTGTTCTAACACAATCTAGCAAGCAAGAAATGTGTTACTAGTTCCTGAGATTCTACACTTAATTTATGTCTGCCTTCAGCTTGGCACAAAGTGTTGGAAAATCCCCAAACCTCTTTTTTATTACCCAGGGGGTGGCCCAAAGATGAGCTTTTCTGCTTTGAGAGATCTCAAAAAACCTCCCACCTTTGCAGGACTCAGCCACTGAAGGGCACAAAGCTGGAGCAAAGGCTCTCCTCTTGCAGCAGAAATGCTGCCAGAAGTTGGGTTAGCATTCCAGCAGCCTGCTCCTGACTCCAGCATAGTGGTTCAACTTGAAAATCCTTGGAATAAAGAGCTGTTTCCCTAATGCAATCATCTATCCAAGTGGAAGGAGGTGAGGCCTTAATAAAGGCACAAAGCTGCTCTCTCTGTATTTCAGAGATAATTACAGGGATAAGAATACAGGTGAAAGCTTTCTACAATCCCATTTTTAACTTATCTTAATGGTAATGCTTTAAATCATCTCTGCTCCATCTCTGCAAGTGCTCAAGGAGCAACCTGGGCTAGTGGAAGGTGTCCCTGCCCATGGCAGGGGGTGGAACTAGAGCTCTGAGGTCCTTCTCAACCCAAACCAGTCCAAGATTCTGGGATAAATATCTGGAGGAACAGCTCCACGCTGAGCAGGAAGGGGGTCAAGGACACAAAGCTGGCTAAAAAAGCTCCTAACCTTGACTAACTCCTTGAACTGATCCCACCCCACGGATCCCTGAGCATGGAGCCAGCCCAACAGCCAGGCTGGAGCCAGGGCAGGAGCTGCACACAGCCCAGCTCAACCAGTCTGGAAAGCAAATTGTTTATTCACTGTAGCTTAGAGTTAGAGAGGGATTTCCCCCAAACACATTAAAACATGCAAACACATGGACAACTTCCCTTCCAGGGAGGGCCAGAGCAGTCCTGCCCTTGCTGCTCTCAACATAATTTTGCAGGTTTCATTGCAGGATTATTTTTGAGTTTGGGGGGATGTTGTGTGTTTGGGGGGGCGGGGGGGAGGGAGGATGGTGTTATATATTTATTTAGTATTTAAATACTAAAGAGGGGGGAAAAAAACTGAAAGAGGGGAAATTAAAGTTAGATATTGGGAAGGAATTCCTGTCTGTGATGGAGGTGAGACCCTGGCTCAGGGTGCTCAGAGGATCTGTGGCTGCCCCTGGATCCCTGGCAGTGTCCAAGGCCAGGTTGGAGCAGCCTGGGACAGTGGAAGGTGTCCCTGCTATGGCAGGGGTGGTACAGGATGGGCTCTGAGGTCCCTCCCAACCCAAACCATTCCAGGATCACCAATTCCCAGACTGAGGAAGTGCTCCAGCACCATCTCACTGTGTGGCACCAACACAACTCACGGCACAAAGTCAAAACCCCTTTAGGGGAGACTCACTGGGCAATGAGAGCCAGGCAGCCCCTCCCTCTGCCAGACACTTACTGAGGTCGTTGTCCATCTTGAAGGCAATGTCCAGCTGCATGATGAAGAGCATGAACTGGAACCAGGGGCTCATCTCCTTGCTGGGCAGCGGGATGTGCACGGCGAACACGATGTCGTTGGCCTCGATCTGCCGGCTCACGGCCTCGTCAAAGTCCTTCAGCTTCTTGCAGTGGTTGGGTCCCCAGGGCATCAGCCACTTGGTCTTGTGGTGGTTCTTCCTCACGTCAATGCACTTCACTGACGTGTAGGGGACAGCTGTCGTGGGGCTGGGAGCTGGGGAGGCAAGAGGAGCACCCTTGGAGCATCTGCAGACATCTGGCGCAGCGGTTTCCCCACCAAAACTCGCAGCTCCCCGCTCGACTCTTTGAAGGCAATTTAAAACAAATGCACCCAGTGCTGCTCCTTCACAGCTCTTTGATCTCACAGTCAAGTAATTAAGTTTATTACATCCACAGATGTATTACTGACTTTGTAGTGGGATCAAATTAGGATTAATTGAAGAGCTGGGATCTGCTGGTTCAGTCTCAGACACCTCGGTCACACAAAATCATCCTGATTTACTGAAATCTTTTCCTTTCCCTGTGCTCACTCAAGCAAATCCACACAGAAAGCATGTGCCCAGGGAAACCTGGATGGATAAACTAATCCCAAACCTCGTGGTCCTGCAGGGCAGGGCAGGATTTACCACAGGGATTTGCACCATGCAAGGCCACACATCTCCTCGGGCAGGAAGATTTTCCTCCAGGGCAGTGAGTGTCATGGGAAATGAGACTCTGCAGGTGATTTTCATGTTGTCACCATCCTCATTCTGATCATCCAGGACTTCCCTTACAGATCACAGCCTGCCCAAAAACTCCAGCAGCAATAACACCACCCTACAAACTCCCAATATTCCAATGAGGAAAACAACCCCAGAGTGAGCTTCACCCTCCTGCTGCCCCCAGCCCTGCACTGCTACACCCAGATGATTCAGCCCTGACTCCCTTGTAATTTGGGCACAGCAGGATGATCCCAGCAGCTCTGGAGCCCTTTGGGATGGCAGCCAGGAACCCTGTGGAGCACCTTGCCCATCGTGCCACCTCGGCACGGGGTGACATCCACACACGGCTTCCCACGGGTGACTCAATGCCAGGCGGGAGGAAGTTACTCAAAAGCCAAATGTTTATAAACTGCATTTTTTCCCTTTTTTTCACAGCACTGAGTTTCTTCCAGCTCCAAAGGCACAGGAATGCTGGGATAAGGGTGGGCTCCAGGGCACTGGAATGGGCAGATGGGCAGTGCTGGGTTAGTGGTTGGATTTACTGACCTTAGAGGGCTTTTCCCACTGAAAGGATTCCATAACTCCCAGATTCAGCCCAGCTGTTTGGGATGCACTGTTGCACTGCTGCATCCCAAACCCTTGCTGCACTCAGGAATCACACAATACTCAGTAATTAAAGCAACCCCAAAACCAAACAAGTTCTCGATATCAGAATCAGGACATATCCTGAATTATTGCTGGCAGCCTCGGGGCCCTGCCCGTTCCCTGGGGAGCCTGGGCAGTGCCCAGCACCCTCTGGGGGAAGCACCTTTCCCAATATCCACCTTAAACAGTGCATCAAGAAACAGCAAAGTAGAACAAAACAAAGCATTCAACAAACAAACACAAATGAAACTGCAAGCCCAGGCTTACAGAACACTCATGACGTGCCCAAAGTGCATAAAACACTGCAATAAATGTTGACTCCTCCACCATGCCTTGATGCAGAGCCCAGTAACCACAGCTAAAACTGCAACTGGAAGGGAATATCAGGAATATTGCTGTGAAATAAGCCAGGCATTTCAGATGAGCTCTCTGAGCTCTTTAACTCTGACACATTCTGGGTGAGTTCGAAGGCATTTCTGAATTAAGAGACAACGTTCCCTCTACAGAGAAGCCGAACGTTTCTTGCTTTGATGCAACTCATTATAGCCATAAATACATGTTTTCATCACTGCCTGATTATGATTTTAAACACTTGGCACGCTCCCTGCAGCCTCCCCTCTGCCAAAGTTCCAGCTTTGAGGAGCATGAGACAATTACTATACATATTCCTCGTCGGGAACCTTGCACCAAACAAACGTCGGCACTTGGCTTCCATTACTGATTTGGCTCCTGGCCCATTAAATCCAAGTGAGTGTTGAACCAAGTGGAAAAGAAAAAAAAAAAAAGCTTTGTGGAGCTGCAGCCAAGTCAGCCAACAGCATTACAAAGTGCTATGCAAAACAAAGCTCTCACCGAGGGATTTGGGCTGTGCTGTGGTGCCAAGGGCTGCTCCCAGCCCTGCTGCCCTCAGCCCCTCTGCCCCAGCCCGGGGGATGCAGCAGCTCCACAGATCCCAGGATCTGTCAGCCTGGCAATAATTGAACAGCTCTGGGTGCACAACACAGTGGATCAGCCTCGTGCTCCAGGCTGCCCTGAGAACTGCAGGAATGCAGGCACCACTTGGATAAGGGGAGCAGAGCTTCCAGAGGAGGGTTGGGCAGGAGGCAGTGGAGTGCAGCTCTCTGGGAGCCAGCACAGCCAGGAGTCCCCAGGAGGGAGCCCTGGCCCCAGGGGCTGGCAGCAGCCATGGGGCAGAGACCCCTCGTGCCAGGGGTTTGGAAACCAGAGGTGCCAAGTGCCGAAAGCCACAGGCAAGAGGTGCTGGAGCTGCCAGCACTGCCACAAGATCACAGACTGAGAGAGACCTTAAAGTTTGTCTCATTCCAACCCTCTGCCATGGGCAGGGACACCTCACACTGTCCCAGGCTGCTCCAAGCCCCATCCAACCTGGCCTTGGGCACTGCCAGGGATCCAGGGGCAGCCACAGCTTCTCTGGGCACCCTGTGCCAGGGTCTTCACACCCTCACAGGGAGGAATTCCTTCTCAATATCTAACCTAATTTCCCCTAAATTTCTGCCTCTGCATCTCCTCCAGCTGGGCCTCCAAAGGTGCCCAGCTCACTGTAGAAATCCCAAGTGTATCCCAAATTCCAGGGGCAGAGCAGGTCCTGCTGCTGCCTGTGATGGTTTTAGCCAGCAAACACTTGAACAGCTGGACACCTTCACCAGTGTGGCCACCACTGCCCAGGGAGGGCTTCCCCAGGACTGCCAGGGTCACCTCAGCCATGTCTCACTGACTGAAACAAGCCCTGCACAGGATTTCATCCTTTCTGTTCAGCCAGGAGGTCAGGGCAGGGTGCTCAGGGCCTGATCTCACCAGGACAGCTGAAAACAAGGTCCAAGGGGCTCCCCTCAGGAGCTAGTCCTCAAAGAAAAAAAACCCAACACTGTTTCTCTGGTTTGAAACTTAAATCTTTAGATTAAAAAAAATTACTGACACAAGTGAGCTCAATTTTTTCGCATTTTAGGGGGGATATTACATACACCTAGGTTTGGGTAAGAGCCCCCAGCAGTCAGTATTTTAATTTCAATAAATTAAGCAGATCTTCAAAAAGCTCTTGTGATGAATCCTCAAACACCTCCTTCCTCCTGCCCTCGAGTTCCAGGATTTCCATCCCCTCTCAGCTCCCCTCCAGCCCTCACCTTGGGAATCACATCGTGCACCTTCTCATCCCAGCACCTCCAGCACTCCCATTAACCACCGACCCTTGCTCCAGCACCATAAACAAGCCCTTTGGAAACTCTCAATTGCATTGTGTCCACATTGATTAAAGGCTGAATCCCCCTGACCTCGGGGGGATTTAACTTCTCCCGGCACCGGGAGCATTCTGCTTTTCTACTCAATTACCCCCTTCGGAGCCAGCCAGCACTTCCCAGCGAGCACACACAAAAGGCTTCTGCTTCATTACCCTAAGCGACTGCAGGGTAGGAATAAACAAGCTAATTTATCATGGACAGACCCAGCTTTTCCAACTGGAACAGCCAGAACCTGGATAACACCATAGATACACCTCAGGGTTATAAATATGTATTTATTGCAGCGTGAATTTTTCTTTTCTGCCTCTCTCTCTCTCTCTCTCTCTCCAGTTTAATAAATTTGAGCAACACAGAGGCTTTTAATTAGTCTTGCTCTGAGAGTTCTTATTTCACAAAGCTTTTATATGCAGAATAATTAATATATTTAAATCACCCCACTGCATACTGGAAACCCACTCCCCTTGGGAAAGGTTTTTCTTTCTTATATTTGACTCCAAGCTTTATCCAGACCAAAATCCTTTAAAGCCCCGGGGCACCAATTCCATCCTGATTTACAATGGGAGTTTCCACATATCCCGTTGCAGCTGAACACCCATATTTCTGTTTTTGCCAAGACATTTTTTTCAGTACTACAGGTTTCTCTGTCTTTTTTTTTTTTTTTCCCCAGACCATAAAAATGAACATATCCCAACCATCAAACCCCAGTTTGCTGGATCAGAACAGAAACTTTGTGGCTGCCCCTGGATCCCTGGAACAGGGACAGTGGAAGTTGTCCCTGCCATGGCAGGGGTAGGGATTTAAGGTCCTTCCCAACCCAAACCATCCTGGCATTCTGTGACTCCACAATCCAGTCACATTTTGCTGGGCACTCTCCTTTCCCAGGGGTTGTGTTTGTCTTCAAGGTTTGTTCTCTAGTGCTACTTTTGCAGCTTTGCTACCAGCAAAGGCTCTTCAGAGCAGCACAAACTGGAGGTTTTTCCCAATAAATCAGTTCCCAAGGAGCTGCAGGAGGAGCTGTGCCCAGAGCTCTTAGAAGTGAGGGAGCAGGGGATTCCCAGCTCCCTGATAAGCAGCCAAAGGGCTCCTGGGGAACAGAGATAAGGAATTATTCCCTCAGCCCCAGGCAAGTCACAAAGCAAGGAAATCTTATGAGGCACAACTTGCTGGGAGAACTGAATGAATGATCTCCATAATTCACATCCATATTCAACAGCAGCAACGAATTCAAATGAGGTGAGCAAGAGTAGAGCTCTCTAAATGCAGAAACAGATATTCAAAAATATTTTATTTAAAAGAAGAAGGAAAAGAAAAGAGGCAAGACTGATTTACTAATTGCCACAGACAGCCTGATCTTCTTCCAAGTCAGTTTTGCAATGGGATGAGATGCATTTCCTGCAACGCCCAGCCAAGGTATGAAATCCCTGCAAACAGATCCGAAGCAGCAGGAAGAGCTGTTGTTATCCAGCAGCTTTTCTCCTGAGCCTGACACTCCCCAAGATAAGATCCCCTGGAAACTGCCCGTGCTCAGAAATGTGAGGAATTTCATCTCCATGTGAATGGGCCGGTCCAGGCCCTTCCCCACTGGACACCTTGAGCCCTTCAAAGGCTTTCCCAGGCTATCAGCGAGTTATAGCCCGACTTCAAAGGCCTTGAATGTTATTTACCAAGGAAAAGGCTTCCTGTGGAGGGGTTTTCCCTCACAAAGGGCCGGGAGGCAGCAGGAGCACTGCTTGGGAAGTGCTCAGGTCACATTTAAATCAACAGAGCCGGGCAGCAGCAGGAGGACTGAACTTGTCACCTGAGCTCTCTGCAGGTTTGAGTTTGGAAGTGATGCAGCTGTGAAAAAGAGGAAAAAATCCAGCACCTCCGAGGATTTCCAGCTCCTCGGGGCCCAGCACTGACATTCCTGCCTGGGAACTCTCCATTTCTGGCACTTTTGCCCATTCAGCTACAGTTACAGCTCTTCAAAAGAAAGAATTGAGCAGACCTAAACTAAACAGACATGACCTTTGGTGTCTGCTTTCTCCTGGGCTCCCAGCGCCTCTGCCAAGGCTGCAGCACTGCAGGAATGTGTCTATACAGAGGATCCATTGGCATTCATGGCCACGGAGCAGCGACCAGCTCCTGGAGAGGCCCTGGATGAAAGGAAGTCAGGCACACAAAAATGTTCTTTGTCCCCAGCCTGAAACACTCTTTCCTATCCATACCTTGGAAATCCGAGCGCTTTCCCTTGTCAAAAGATCAGCTCAGCCCGAGGAAGGTAATGAAATCCCAGGAAAGAAAATGAAATCCTGGAAACTCGGGGCTCAGGAGCCAAATCAGACATTTAGATAATGAGCTGGGATTGTGGAGAGCTGCTCAGCCATGGCCACACATGACTCATTATCTCTCCGGGCCAGACACACAAGGAAGTTTGAGCTCCTCCAGTCACAACAATTCTGTTTTTTCTAGCCTAAGCCAGGGAAGGGAGCAGTGAACCTGCACCTCCTTAAATCCATCCCCTCAGTCCAGAGAACTCATGTGCTAAATAAATCCCTCCACTTTTCCAATCAGTTAAATTTGTAAAGTAAACTGGACTGCCAGCGTTTCCCTGGCTGTGGATCTGCCTGGAGCACAGAGAGTTCTCCTGCACTCCCTGGGCTTGTTTGAACCAAGGATCTGTGATTTGGGATAAGGCATGCTTGGAATCACAGGAGTTTGAGTTGGAAAGGGACATTTAAAGCAACTCACATAAAATAAGTCATTGAAAATTCCCTTTCAAAAAGTTTTCGAAGCTGAGATGTTGCTGCACAGAGATCTGGGTTTGTTTCTTTTTTTTTTCCTTCTTAAAATACTTTATATATAAAAAAAATTCAGGATGAAAATCCAACTAGAAAGAGACGCCAATAGCTTCCCACAAAGATAATTTGTAATCAAAAGCTTTGTTTACAAAACAACCAAGAGACATCAAACCCACATAAATCCAGTCAGATTCTGCACACACAACTCCCACCCCAGCAGCTGTCAGGAGGACACCAGTATGTCCCAGCTCAGCTTTGGCCTGGAGCAGCTGTGGTGACCTCCACTGGAACATCCCAGTCAGAATTCCCAGCAACAGGCACAGCCAGGTGGATGCTGCAGCAGCTCCAGCTGTGGGAATCATGGAATTGTTTAGGTTGGAAAAGCCCTTTTAGGTCAGAGAATTGAACTGCTCCCAGCACTGCCCCATGTCCCCAAGTGCCACATCCATAGGGATTTGAAATCCCTCCAGGGATGGACACTCAGCACTGCCCTGGGCAGCTGTGCCAGGGCTGGGCAACCCTTTCCAGGATGGAATATTCCAAATATCCAATCTAAACCTCCCCTGGCCCAGCCTGGGGCTATTCCCTCTCCTCCTGTCCCTGTTCCCTGGGAGCAAATCCCAAATTCCCCCCGGCTGTCCCCTCCTGGCAGGGAGTTGTGCAGAGCCACAAGGTCCCCCCTGAGCCTCCTTTTCTCCAGGCTGAGCCCCTTCCCCATCTCCCTCAGCCTCTCCTGGGGCTCCAGACCCTTCCCCAGCTCCCTCAGCCCCTCCCGGGGCTCCAGACCCTTCCCCAGCTCCCTCAACCTCTCCCGGGGCTCCAGACCCTTCCCCAGCTCCCTCAGCCCCTCCCGGGGCTCCAGACCCTTCCCCAGCTCCCTCAGCCCCTCCCGGGGCTCCAGACCCTTCCCCAGCTCTGTTCCCTGCCCTGGACATGCTCCAGCCCCTCAAGGTCTCCCTTGTCCTGAGGGATCAACACTGCCCCAGGACTGGAGGTGGAAGGTTTGTCCTCATGCCCTGTCCAGGGCTGTCCCAGCTCCCAGGCAGCACAAGGCTGGTGGCATCCCAGGACAGCCCCACTGGATCCAGGGAAGGCAGAGCAGGGATTGCTGGCGTGGCTGTAAATCATCATCAGCCCCATTCCTCACAAACGATAACAGAAACCATTCCTGGAGATCCCATTCTCCTGTAATCCACACATGCCATCATTTACAGCAGGGTAGTGGAGACAAGGCTGCATTAGGATTAATTTTGTCGATCTTGTTCTATCTCCCACTGCTGCATCCCAAGTGAACACATCACACACAGCCCATTAGCGTGACCTTTAAAACAAGATGTTTTCCACAAAGGGAGCAGACACCAGGAATTCTGTGGGGTTTCGAGTAGTGACAGCCCCACTTTCTGGAGCCAACAGTTCATTACCACTGCACAGCAAAGAAACAGCCCAATAAAATTTTCTTTTGGGGTCTTTGCTCCCTTTTGAGCTTTGCAAAGCTCCCTCCAGGCATGGGGACTCCACCACTGCCCTGGAGAGCATGCAGCAGGGCTGGGCAAACTTTTCCACAAAGAAAATTTCCCAACTATCCAATCTAAAACTCCCCTGGCACAACTTGAGGCTGTTTCTCCTCATCCAGTCCCTTGTTCCCTGGGAGCAGAGCCTGACCCCACCTGGCTGCACACTCCTGTCAGGGAATTGTTGCCACAGGAATTTCTCCCATTCCCGTGCATCTCATGCTTTGCCAACAGACAGCCCTGAGCAAATCCCACCTGAGAGCTGATAAGGTTCCTGCTGCTAAATAAAAGAGCTGTAGGAAATGTGGAAGTTGCATTAAAACTCTGGCATCACACACCGACTGCCCAAAACCCAGCTGGGAACCAGCGGTGGCAGAAACCCCCTGATGTGAGGAAAATCAGCTTTTGTGGTGGTTGTATCAGGTACCAACGTGCTGCATTTGGGTATTTTGGACTGGCACGAGGGATCTGTTAAAATAGAGCACTTAGTCATTGTTTTGAAACATGACCTAAGTGCCTGCGAGGGGAAAGGCTGGCTCGGCTTTGCAGCCCTGTCCCACTCGTGTACGTATTTTGGGTTGTCTAGACCTGGGCACACCAAAATAACCGGATTTTGGTGTCTGTTGGGTGCGCTGGATCAAACCAGAGCAGGGCCACGGTGTCAGTGTCACCTCTGCTCCCACCCCAGCTGGTGTCACCCCTGGGAGCAGCTGTGGGGTGGCCCTGGGAGCTCTCCCAGCACGGCTCTGATCCCCTCGGAACGCCGGCCACCGACCCACTGCTCACCACGAGCAGTCTCCCTGTAGGAAACACCACACACTTGGGAATCACTCAAAGGGTCAGTCCCAAGCCCCTGGAGCAGAGTTTCCAGGGATATAGGGAGCCCCAAACAAAGCAGGTTCCTGGGAAGAGCTGCTTGGCCTCCCAGGCCGTGTGTCACCCTGCCAGATGTTGGGGACCACACCTAGGTTACACATGGGAGTTAGTGTTTCACAAGCACCAAATATCCCTGGATTTCCAGCTCCCAGGAGGGCTGGCTCAGGGAGGAGCCTCTAAACTCCTTAAATGCATCAGAAGGGGTAAATGGTGCAGAGGAAAAAACAGTTTGGATTATTGATTAGGGCAGTTTGATCTGAGGGAAGATCAAAGAGGGGGTTTCCAGGAATTAAAGAACTTTTGGGGCAGCAGTCTCTAGGATTTGACCACAGATAGAAGATGCATTTGCTCCAGCAGGATGAAGTGACTGAGCCTGTGCAGGAATTCCAGCAAGATGGAGTGACTGAGCTTGCGCAGGGCATTGAACTCAGCCCCAAATCCCTGTCCCTGCTGGCCCCAGCCCACCCAACCATGTCCCTGCAGCTTTCCAGCCCCACCTGAGAGACCCATCCAGGATGGGAGGGCCTGAGATGGATACCCAGCAGCAGCAGCAGCAGCCAATAAAGCAGGCCATAAACCAGCTGGAAAACTGAACTAACGTAATTTAAATTCTTTAATCTCTGAATCCCTTCAAAACTGAGCAGAAACATTTGTCTTTTCCCTGTAAAGACAACCATAAACATCTGTTTGTCACATCTGTCCCCAGATGCCAGAACAAACATGGCTTTCTGAGCCACTTCAGCCTTTGGAACAAGCAGCTATTTCAATTTAGCAGCAAGAAACAGCTAGAAAAACCCTTTTAAGATGAAATCTGGCTTCTCTGCACAGCACAGGCCAAGATTTTATCTCAGGAATCAGCGGCGGGTTCAGTAACCTGCTCTTGAACCAGCTCTTAAGGAGAAAAAAAGGAAGGAAAGAAGCTAATCCTGATAAACTTCATGCGGTTTCAGGCCTGCAAGAGCAGGAAAAATGAGTTTAAGTCAATATGTGCCAGCGACTCCCTTGTGATGGAGGTGAAGAAGTAAGAGAATGAGGGAAACTGAAGTTTTCCAGAATTTTGTTTAGTGGAATTTTATGGTTTTTAGAGGCTGATAATTCAAGGCCATGAAGGCATTGATGGGCATCAGGAGCACAGAGTCTGCTTCCTGAGGAATGGCTGGAGCTATTCCCTCAATCCCTCCATAACACAGAGAACAGCCCAACTTGATTCTCCCCACGAAGTGCAACGAAGTTTCAGAATGAATTTAACCCCGATTCTTCCAGAAAACCCCCCGAGCTCCGCAGGGATCCTGCCCGGGAGGAAGGGCAGGATCTCGGGGGAGCCAAGGCTGGACAGTCCTTCCCAGACAGAAAGGCAACATTCCCACCCTGGAAATGGCCAAAGCAGCCACATCCATGTGCCCATCATTCCAAGGAGCCGGCGCAGAACTCAGCTGCTTTCTAGTAAAAAAAAAAAAAAAAAAAAAATATCCCAGGACTGCCCCAAACTTGCTCTCCTCCATCTTCCTCCTTCCATCCCTCAGGGAAAACTCCTCTCGCCGCGGGGCTGTGTCCCAGGTCCCATCTCCCTGCCTTTGGGAATGCTCAGAGATAAAGAAACACAATCTGGGCTTTAAAGTGCCCGGTGCGGGCCCCAGAGCCGAGGGGAGTCGCGGATTAAATCCCTCCCTGGGCAGCCACGAGGGTTTTCCACGGGCAAGAACAAACCCAGGCCGAGCCCACGCGGGTTGGAGCTTCTCCTGGGAGAGGATCGGGAATGGGGGTCCCTCCTGGAGCAGGAGCTGGAACGGAGGGGGTTTCTCTTGGAAGAGGATGAGGAGGTGGAAGGGAAGGGAGGGGACCCGTCCGGAGAGGTCGGGAGATGGGAGGGAGGAGAGGGGACCCCTCCTAGAACGGGATGGGGAGGGAGTGGGGGGGATCCCCGCAAAAACGAGCCCGGACAAAGCGCGAGTCCCAAAAACCCCAGAGCCGGGACGCCGCCTCCCACCAGTCATTCTCCTTTTTCTTTTTTCCCTCCCTAGATTTTTTATTAATATTTTTTTGTTCTCATTTTGGCAAGGTGGGGAGGTTTCCTCCCGCGGCCGATTCGGAGGCCGAGGCACGGAGAGGTGCAGCGCCAAGAAAGGAGGAAAAATCCTTTTAAAAAAATAAATTATTATTATTTTCTAAGCCAACTTTGAAACGCGAGGCTCCCTGCGCGTTCCGTCGCCATACTGAAGCTTTCCCACTTCCCTCTTTCTTTAAGTCCAGGCTGAAACCAGGCCAAAAAAAAAAAAAAAAAAGAGAAAGCAACACACAAAAACTTTTCCTTGGCCGGCTCCCCCCGCAGCAGCCGCGGGACGGGCACAAAGGGCCTGGAGCCGGGATCGCTGGGCTACAAAAGCGGATAATGAGATCATGGGAGCGAGTCAGCGATACTGTAACCAGCACTAAACAAGCGGGCAGCGGCGGCAGGAGGAGGAGGAGGAGGAAGGCAGCGGCCCCCGGCACTCACCGATGAGCCCTCCCACCAGGAAGGCGATGACTTGGAACACGAGCAGGATGCCCCCGACGATGCAGAGCTTGCGGGTGCTCATGTTCTCGATGATGGCCCCGGCCATGCTGGCGGGGCTGTGCGGGCCGGGGCGCTGCGGACGGAGCGGGGGCCGCGGGCAGCGGGCGGGCCCCGCCCGCCGCCCC
>JANPWX010020089.1:78761-129274 GCA_024734555.1 Trochalopteron elliotii
TGGCTGCCCCTGGATCCCTGGAAGTGTCCAAGGCCAGGTTGGACAGAATTTGGAACAGCCTGGAATACTGGAGTGTGTCCCTGCCCATGGCAGGGGTGGAATGAGATGAGCTTTAATGTCCTTTCCAACCCAAACCAGTTTGGGATTCTATCTCTGGTTTTTATTTACTGGATACCTCAAGGATCCATGCCCTGCTGCCTATTGCACATGGAATGATGGAATGCAGAACATCATCCTGGATGATTGAAACTAGACAGGGCGTTGCCAAAAACACTGGAAGACAAATAAGCTGTGAAAGGAAACAACTGATAACAAAAATACAGACAGGAACAAAATGAAAGACAGGTCAAAGATGTAGAAGCACAAACCAATAATGAACTAAAGCAAAAAGTAACAGGGAAAAAAGTTGGGAAAGACTCCAACACACCTTGACCATTTGGTGTAGGAGCACTGTCTGTACTCGGGGTTTTGTTGGTAGATGTTTAAGGACTAATATAACTTGGGATAATATAATTTGGGATATAGGCACCAGGAATAATTTTAGCTATTTTGTACGTGCAGGACAGTTTAATCTTCAAGAATATTGCAAGTTTTACCTTCTTTTAGTTTAGTCTTAGCTTTACTTTCACATTCCAGTTCTGACTTCATTGTTAAAAATAGCTCCTAATGGATGGGTCCTTGTAGCCATTATGATCCCACTCAGATCAGTCACATGGATTTGTTTCCAAAAATCAAAGCCTCTTAGTGGCTTCTTGCCAACACAATTAAAGTCTTCAAATACCAAATACTTTATACTGAAATTAAAAAAAGAAAAAAATCCCACATAGAACAATTGCTATTAAAAAGGCTTCTTTTGAAATATCTAATCATAATTTTTTGGATGTCTGTGTGACAGTGTGTTGATTCAGAGTGATGATTTTTGCTCTTTTCTCTGTTGGGAATGGAACAAGCCTTGGAATTGTGTTTGTTCCCTCACAGTCTGTAAGCACTGCTGACTAGGAGAGTTTGACAAGTCCCAGCCACTCTTTGAGGTCCTGATTATCCAAATGCAGGGATCTGTGTGACCAAAGAGAATCCTGGAATGGTTTGGGTTGGAAGGGACCTTATATTCTGTCCAGTGCCACCCCTGCCATGGGCAGGGACACTTTCCACTATCCCAGGGTGCTCCAAACCCCATCCAACCTGGCCTTGGACACTTCCAGGGATCCCAGGGAGATCCCACCATCTTTGGAGCCAGGAGTGCCACTAAATCCAATCTGTCCTTAATGACTCTACAAAAGTTACATGGTGCAATCTTCTATTAAATGTCCCTTTTGTTCCAACCCATTCATTTCTGGGACAAAAATCTCAGAGGCAGAGCTCAAGTCGTGCCATTAGGAAAAAATCTGGATTGAAAAAAGTAAAATAACTAAACCACAGGAAACGGTTCTTCACATTTATAAGGCACTTTCCATTTCTACGACCTTCTTACATCTTTAATACTGCAAAGTTTGGAGAAATTAATGACATGTGACTTTTGACACGTGTCCAAAGGGCATATGGAGCACATTCCACAGTGACCACACACAGACTGGCACCAGAGAGGAGCCAGCAGTGCTTCCCAGCTGTTCACAGATCAGAATTCTTGTCTCTGAAAAGATCTGAATCAATCATCTGGGAACTCATCTATTTGCCACTTCTGACATGACTTTTTTCCTGCCTGCTTTGGGCTGTTTGGAAAGCTGAGCCTTTACAAGAGCTGTGCCAGGATCAGCCCCAGGCAGGAGGAGGAGGAGTTTTCCACAGAGAACTCTTGGCAGGGCTGGGCCTAAAGCCCAGATTTTCAAAAGGATTTTTGCTGCCTAAAGGTGCAGTAAGGGCTCAGCAGGGTTTCCACACACTCCCAAATTTTGGGGCTGTGAGCTCTGCTTTCAGGGTGGGTATTGGTGTTACTTGATGCAGGTTCTTGTTTGTTTTGGGGTACACCTAAAACATTACAAAGATGCTCCAATGTGCAGTTTAAAGATGATTGAAAGTGTTCAAAAGCCTGGCTTACTTCTCATTATGGACTGTTCCAAAAGTTAAATTCTTAGTTCTCCTGCAAATACTGATAACATGGAACCTTTTCTCACTGAACAGGAAAAGAATGTTTTATGTCATTTCCAGCACACAGATAGTGGGGGACATTTTCTGTTTGTTAGAAAAACCTTTTCCATGGTTTGGAAAGATACTCAAATGTGCACACATCAAAACAAGCAGGGAGGGTGGAGATTGGTGAGCAGACAGAGATTTACACCGGGTAATGACCACAGCAGCTGGGAGTAGGAAGAAAACCCACAGGTCTGCAGTGTTCCAGCTGAAGCAGTGTAAATACTTGGAGAGATTTCCAAGGCAAACATTCATCACTGATTAGAAGGCAGGAAAGCTGAATTTTGCCACTGTTCCTACATCTGGGAACTCAGAGCTAGACTTAATATTTCACAGAATCACAGATTAATTGAGGCTGGAAAATATCTCCCAAACCACTGAGTCCAAGCTGTGACCACCAGAGCAGCACAGGGTGGGTGACACTGCCCAGCTTGGGTCCTTCAGAGCCACTGTCTGCACTCAGCTGTCCTGGGCTCCCTCAGTGAGGAACTGGGCAGGAAAAGCCACAATTCATGGATTCCTGGAGTCATTTTCATCTGACAAACATGAAAAGAACAGTTTCAAACAACTCTCTTGGTGTCCTTTCAGGTAACAAAGCTTTTCCTCATGATGGGTGAAGCTTTGATGGAATTACAGAATGGTTTAAGCTGGAAAATCTCTGAGACCATCGAGCACAACTGTTCCCCCAGAACTGCCCCATGTCCCCAAATGCCACATCTACAAAGAGGGAATCAAAGCTTCCCTCAGTCTGTAAGACAGAGCTGAGCTGTTGATTTGACAGAGCACATTTCAGCCTGTCAGACTGACAGTGCAGACTTGTGATATCCTGAAGGAGGGGGCCAATAACAGCACATTAAAATAATTTATTGAGGGCTGTTTGAACTGGATTTTTCAGTGTTATTTATAGTCTTTATAATTACCATGTGGTTAAAAGGCTCAAACCCTCCAAAGCTGTGGAGGTCTTTGATTTGGGTCTGCCAAGATGTCTTTTTCAATCATCAGCAAACAGGCAGAGTTCCTGCCACGGGATATCTGACAAGTCTGGGGAGGATTCATCATTACTCTGTCACTGAATTCCCAAGTTCTTCCATCCAAACCTCTTCCATAACATAATGATCATCTGGCAGTAGAAGCAGCTCTGCTTGAATCCTTGAGCTTGATTGAGCAATCATCTGGAGGCCCATAAGTTTTGTCTCATCAAAACCACTCCTGACACTCCCCCCTCCACCCATCAGTCCCTCTCACCTCCACAAAATCCAGTTATTAAAAGCCAGCTCTCCCAGCAGGACCCCAGGCAGGAACAAGGAATATCAGGATGGCTTCAGACATCCCTCCAGGCTGGAATCTGCCTCTCCCTGGAGTGTGACCTCCTCAAAAACAAGGAATGAAACTTGTATTGCTAACAGATATGGGAATTTTTATATTTAAAATGATGTCCAGCATCCTGTCTTAGCTAGGGGAAACGCTGAATTGCACAAACATTTATAACAAAACGTTCATGGTTCCACCACTCCTATCCACATTCAGAATGCAAAGATTGAATTCCATTTATTTGTTAAGCCTTTAAATTTCCATGGATCCAATCTACTGCAAATTTAGCACTGAAGACCAAACTAGTAGATGCCAAATTAAAAAAAAAAAAAAATATGAAGCAATGTCTTCATATTCCCATGAAAAGTGAACTCCAGGGGCCAGAGTGTTTGTACTGGTGGCACCTCGTTAAGAATTATAACACCAAGAAACAGGCTCTCATTAGATTACACTGTTATCAGTTAACTAATGGCAGAGATTTAATTGGGTTCCTATGCTGTATTCAGATGAAAAGTTGACTAATATGAACTTCATTTTATTCCTCTGTTATGTTAAATAATGTGCATTTTTGTAGGTGGCTATTTTGGATTTGGTAAGAAATGATCTGCAGTTCTCAATGTACACATGCAGTTTTTGGTTCTTGCAATGTGAAACTTTGGAAGTCTGGAGAAATTAGAAATTTCAGCCCCAGCAATACATGCCCAAAATGCCACCTAAACCCAAGCATGAAGCATGGATTAGGTTTTAGGATCTCCTAGAAAGAGAAATCTGTTTTGGAACAGTCACAAAGGGCTATGGCCAAAACTATCCCATAATAGTTATGAGCTGTAATTTGACATTTTAGATGCACATTCATTCTTGCCAAGCAATATCATATTTTGGCTCTTGGAGGAGAAAATAAAGAGAAGGATCTGTCCAGGATGAGTAATTTAGTACAATGTAATCAAGGCAAGCTGCCCCACAGACCGGGGACTCAATTAAAATTAGCAAGTCAGGGGTTTTGTCCTCTTAAATAAAAGTGTGTGCATTAAATGGGAAAAAAAAAATAGAAAGAAAAATTTTTTTTTATTAGATACTTTCTATCTGAGCCCAAGTGTGGGCTTGTACTCTGGGAGCAGCTGATTTGAGGTGGGGTGGCTGAAGGTGAGCTGTGTTCCTTGGAGCTTTCCATGCCTGGAGATAAATCCCAGTCAGGGATGTCCCTGTTCCCCACCCAGCACAGGCACTGAACTCACAGATTTCGGACTGGCCAGGAGGCACAGGCACATCCCAAACCTCCCGGGGGGATCCCTGGCAGCAGAGTGCAGCTGGCACAGATGAATCCACCTGGAATCAGGAGTTCCTTGGAACTGGAGCAGTAAATTGCTGTCTCTGTGACTGTTCCAGCAGCATTTCCCTGAGCTGGGACACAAACACTGAGTACTGCAAGGATTCTGTGTTTGAGGATCCTGCCATCCTTGTTTTACCCAGCCTGAAGCAGTTAATGAGGCAGAGGGACAGTTTAGGGAGAATAATCTGTGGTCTCTGGTCTCCAGACAGGGATTCCTGTTCTCACCCAGCAGTCTGGGTGGTTGGTGAGCCCTCAGCCTCGCTGCTCCCACTGCACTCAACTCCCAGACCCCTATTTAGGGTTTTTTCCAACCTGAAAATTCCATAGATTTGATGCAAACCCACCCACAGCAGCTGTAAGGTCACACTGCCACGTGGGGAATTCACCAGAGCTCAGGTTCTTTGTGAGCTTTCTGCTCTAACTGCAGAGAGAAATGACCCAGATAGTTTTTATTATTGGCTTCTCTCACATTCTGGGTTTTTAAAATTTGAATCATTTCCTTGGTTTGCATTTCTTTAAAGGCAAAGCACTCAGGGTAAACCCTGAGATGGATTTTTTAATGTTATTTAAGTGCTCATTCAGCTTTCTCAGAACACAGACCTGCAAAGGTATTTGTTAAACACACCAATTTTTTTAGGAAGTCTTACGGTATATTAAAAATGCACCAATATAAGAAAAAGAAGATAAACGAAACAACATATTAAAATACTTAAATTAACTTGTACCACAATTAAGTGAATATTTCCTAAATTATACCACATGCTGATGCAATTTACTGTAGGTTTTTTACAATAAATCAAACTTCAGCTGGAAAGGACAAATTTGCTGATCTTGTGTGTTGCTGTTATTTCAGATTTTTATCCAAGTGTTTTTACCAGTTCAAGTAGTGGAAAACAGTGAGCTGAAAGGGTGAGAAAAGCAAAGTCTATTTCTTAACTCCATGAATGAATTTCTAGAGATAACTCTTCTCTCACAACAGCCAAAAATCGTGCTCATCTCATGTCAAGGATTATATTTTCATATATTTTCAGGGGATCTGATTCTGTAATAGCAATAAATCCTGGCTAAAAGAGTAATGCAGAGTGTGGCACAGTCCAGCCACGTTTCCTCTCCAGGCAGAAAAGAAACCTGGAATCATTGTCCTGGAATGCACTGAAAACCTCTCAGCAGAGTTCCTGAAATATTCATGAACATTAAGGAAACAGCAAACTTTTGGGGAGTGTGCTATTTAGCTGGAACTTGCTATGTGCTGCAATGCTCTGAGCTCTAAAATTACCGAGGGAAGGCTTTTTGCAGAAAGTAAATGAAGTACCAGAGGCTTGGGAATTTTATCTCCAGGCTGCCACAGACCACACAATGCTGAATAATTCAGCTCCTCAATTACTCATCCTAACTGGGAAGATTCTTATGTGTTTGCTGGGGTAGATCAGTGGGGAGCCCAGAATTTTAAGATGAGATTTACTCTGTGTGTAAATTCTTAGTAAATAGTAGAGGAAAGACCAAACTGCCATTTACCAGCTGAATTTACATGAAGTGAATGACTAAATTTACATTCACCAGCTGATTTACATGAACTTCCCAAACTGCTCCTGTATTTTTGTTCCTTTTGGAAAGTCCAGAGGCAAACACTTTTTGATGGAGGAAGAAGGGAAAAAAGGAAGGAAAAAGAGGAATAAGGAACTTCAGCTGCAGGTAGGGAGCACAGAACAGTGCAGAAGTTTCTGTCACCTCTTCCCATCCCTTCCCTGCCTGGATGTGGATCTGGGGATTGGATTCTGAGGATTTAGATCTCTGGATTGGATTCTGGGGATTTGGATTTCTGCCTTGGGCTCTGGGGCTCCGTGATTCTGGTGAGGCAAGTCAGGAACTCCCCCCAGTGTGAATTACTCACATTGAAGTGGGTTCAGGAGCATGGAAACAACAACTTCACATGAAATGCTGGGAATAAGGGACCTCTGATGAAATGTTTATGTGTTTCACAAAGACATAAATATTTGGAGAACAGCAAAGGACACAGCTTGGCCTGGGCAGACTGGAAGCATTTACCTGATTAGCTGGCCCCAGTTGCAAAGACTTTTCCTTGGCAGCAGCCCCAGCTCTCCCCAGCCCTGGGCATAGGAGTGGTCCCTGCCCCGTGCTGGTGAAGCTGTTTGTGGTGCTGCACGGGGGAACCGAGGCACGCTGCAGGGAAGGAGAGAGGGAAAAAGGGATGGGGGAAAAATTGTTTCCAGGTGGAGCCTCAGACTGTCTCGCATTCCCAGGCTGGGTTGCCTGAGGCAGAACTCAGCACTCTGTCCTGTCTGCACACAGCACAGACTGAGCAGCAATCTGGCTGGGAGAGCCTTTTTTGTGTTGGAATGGGGATGTGGAGTTCTGCTTTTCCAGCTGGATCGATTTCCCATCCGGTTCATCAAGAGGCTGTGTGAATTCTTGTGCAAGTGGGGGAAAAGGGATGAGGGATTCAGCCCCGTTAAAAATACACAAGGGGGTGCTGGGTGTTGGTGATTTTGGGGCTTCTGGCTTGATTCACAGCTCAGCTGCGGCAGTCAGGCAGCTTTGCTTCTTCTCTGTGTACTTGGAGATCAAATCCAGGAGAAACTGCAGAAGGACAGGAGCACAACCTGTTCTGAGGCAGCAGGAAGCGTTTCCCAGGGCAGGACTATTTCTGGCAACACTCTCCCAGCTATTGATCACAAGTCTGATGTTGTGAATAACGCTCTGATCTGGAGTCTGTCTGCAACTGCTATTTTTGTAGGTGTAAGGACTTCTTTTGGATGCAGATATCTTGAAAAACAGCCAAGCTTCCTACACTGTGCTTAATAAAATTATTTGAATATATAATCATGTCAAGTTGCAGCATCGTGGGGTTTCTGAGAGCTTGTTACTGCCTCAGAAGGTTTGGCTGATTAGAACATTTAATGAGAGGAGCTTGGCAGAGGGCTGGGACAAGATCATTGAAGTCCCTTCCAGCCCAAACCATTCCAGGATTCTGTAATTCCATGCATTTAAGACGTGGGGATTTGTTTACATTTTAAAGTATATAATTCCCAAACTATATTTCATTGCTATTTTGCCATTCTGCACCTTTGTTTTCAATGTCAGGGCCACTGCAGCCCCAGTGTGTGCAGAACAAGCATTTACCACACAGCCCCTCGTGCCAGGGTAACACAAGGTTGGGAATAAGCAGTTGGGAGTGGTGAAGGTGCTGCACCTCGAGCCAGTGCTGCCATTGAAAAATGTCTCACAAAACAACCTGGGAGGAAGGAGATGGAAAAATCAGATGAGGGTGAGCTGAATGACATGGGGGAAGGGATTTTAAATCAGCACTGCCACTGGAAAAATATTTTTTATGTGTTTCTGCTGTATCTGTCATGTCCTCAGGCTCACAAAATTTGGCTGGGAAGAGCTGAAAAGGCCTATTTGCTGCTCAGTGTTTTTCATGCTTCTGTGATTCTCTGGGGTTGTGTATCCTGTACATGCATACGTAAAAATCTCATATTTTAGTCATTTTTTTCTTTTCTTGTATTCCTACCCGTGAGGACTTGCTGGAGACTAAGCAGGCATTGTTTAAACACTTCCCCTGCAGCTCCACTGGGATGCTTCAATCTGTCTCACTAAAGAGAAGAAAAATATTAATCATTCTTGTTTTGTGTTTTTTATTCCAAATGCTTGATTCTGACAGTGAAAGCAGTTTGTGGGCCTTGACTGTGATGCAGACACTTTCCTCCTGGTGTTTGAGTCATACCCACCTTATTTTATCCAAGTTTTTTGAAATAACTCTCTGAAAGGTCAATCTTAGTTTAGTAATTGGGATTTGGGGGGTTTGGTAGGAACACTCTAGTTCCAAATCATTAACCTGGGTGTGTTATTCAAGGAAGGAAAAATACCTCCCCCTTTTCTCTGGATGCCAGAGTGAAGGTGACACTGTCTGCTCGCCTGTTTGCCTCTCTGGAGAGGTGAGGAATGAGCAGAACGTGCCTGAATTCCTCCTGCACAGGAGGGCTGAGCTGGGGGGAATAATTGACTGCAGATACAGACTGACAATAAATTAGCACACCCCCAAGAGTCTGGAAGGAACAGAGGAGGAGCAGTGAGTCATTCCTGAGTCATAGAGCCTCCCTGGATTTATCCTGGGATGAGGTACTGCACGCACCACTCCTTGATCTGGTCTGCCTCGAAAGGACAACCCTGAAAATAATTGTGGAAAAATAAATGCTGGCAGCAATCATTCCCTGGCAGCAGCAGGCTTTATGATGTTTTGTAAGAGCCTCCCTGTATCAGGGCAGGGTTTTGATAAGAATTGGTGGCCAAGATGCAGAGCAGGTTGGTTTGGCTGCAGTCAGGGCTGTCCTATCATCCCTCTCACCCTTGGCATGAGCTGTTTGGGGAGGGTTTTGGGGATCAGTCAGAAATCCCTGCTTTGTTCAACAGGCAACAATTTCTGTGCTTTTTTCCCCCTCCTCTTTTCTGTAAAGGTTGTTCCAGCTGGGAGCATTTTCCCTGCTCAGCACTGGCTGATGCCTGAGGGCACAGGGATGTCCAACCCTGGTGTGCTCAGCTCCCATTGCTGAGGGCAGAGGGATGGAGGAGACCTCTGGCACAAACAAAACCTCATGCAATAAAAACCAGCTGGATTTTGCACTGGGTGGGAACCACCCCTGGGGAATATCAGTTGTACCACGAGCTTGCCCAGTCCAGCAAAACTCACAGAAGGGATTTATGCTCATCCTGAATTCCTTGCTCCAGGAGCAGAGGTATGTGGAAAACCCTGCAGTCTCCTGTGCCTGAAGCTCCTGTGTGCTCTGCTTCCACTCTGATATTCCAAGGATAGCACTCATTGGAGTTTTTGGTGAGCCAATAAAATTCCCAGATAAAAACTGTGTTTTCTGCTTGGTTTGCAGCTGGAGGGGCCCAAGCAGAGCCAGCACATGATAAGCTCCAGGAATGCAGGGAGGAGGAGGAGGAGGAGGAACAGTTCCTCCCCTAGTAAGGATCTATCAGATCAGGTTACTCCATCTCTGTAACTTCACCCTGAACCTCCCACCTTGTTCCAAATAACTGTTCAAATTTGGAACAAGGTTGAACAGGCAACAGGTTAATTAAAACTGAACAGGCTTTCAAAGTCAGGGAGGGACCAGCAAGTTAAAACAACCCCAGAAACTCAGCTGAGGGTGCAAATGGACCAGGAGAGCTCTGACTTCTTGTCTACCAGACCTCTTTGGGCTTATTAGATCTCTTTCCTTGTGAAAGTTTTATGAATCTTAAGTACATTTAATGGACCTATCTTGGCAGGGATCTATCCTAGTGACAGTTCTATTTTAAAGATGATGAATGTCCACTGTAAAAATTCATTTGCCTTCTTCCTCTTGACTGAGAGAGGTATTGATAAGACCCAGAAGATGAAACCTTCAGAACTAAGTATCATAAGCTTTTAAAATGTTTGTAAATTAATGAATTTCCCTATTCCTATTTCTTTTGCACATACCAAGTATAGTAAAGAATGAAAGATTTGGGTTGAAGATTAGTGCTGAGTTTAAGATTTAATGACCTAACTGTGGTGGACACTGTGCTGAACCATTCAGTGTCACCAGTGGTGAATATACCTGGAGAAAAAAAAAAGCCAAATTCATTGCAAATGTCATTGTACAAGAAGGAGCATTTATTTCTGTGGCTTTTCTATCAGGTGGAGTCCTGGTTCATGAGCACTTCTTACTTTCTGCTGTATGACTAGCAGTTCTTATGGAATCATGGAATGATTTGGGCTGGAATTGACCTTAAATCCCATCCAGTGCCACTCTCTGACATAGCAGGGACACCTTCCACTGTCCCAGGCTGCTCCAAATCCTGTCCAACCCGGCCTTGGACATTTCCAGGGATCCAGAGGCAGCCACAGCTTCTCTGGGCACCCTGTGCCAGGGTCTGACTAAATAAACCATTTAAAGAAAACAGAATCCCCCACAAAAATCTCCTTAAGAACTTAAGATTAGGAAAAGAGCAACTCTCAAGTGGCAAGACAGCAGGCTGTCAGTGAATTCTCCCAGCCCTGCTTTCTCTGATGCTGAGGCCCAACATTCCAAAATATCTCCATTCTCATTTTGCCGCAGAGAATTCGGTAACTCCAAAACAAAAGAACCAAAAAAGCTGGAAGAGGGAGGTGCACTGACTTGGATTGCTGCTGTGTCCAGCCTGGCAGAGGGAGCAGCACCTGAGCGACTCGCTGGGGCCAATCCATGTCCTGGAATGCCGAGAGCTGCCAGCTCTGCTCTCCTCTGGCCGTGTCCCAGCCCCAGGCGTGCCCGGCAAAGAAAGAGCAGGCAGGAATTCGCAGCATTCCCGCTCGGATTAATCCCGGCGCTCCCGCTGCGCCTCAATGAGCTGGGCTGGGATTCGGAGCTCTGCTGATTCCTCGGAGCTCCCGGGGACAAGTGACACCGAGAGCAAAGAGGGGAGGCCAGGGGCACAGAGCCCCTCTGCTCCTTCTCCCAGGTGGGCTCCGGAGGAACAGAGAAATTCCAGGCTCCGTGGCTGCTCCAATCCCTCAGCAGCTGCCCCAAATCCTCCTCCCCAGCTCCATCCTTTCCAGGCTGGACAATAATTAAATATCAAATTCAAGCATTCTTTTTAAAATGAGAGCAAATGTAGGAGTGGTGGGAAAGCTCTGGAGGTGTTAAACTTCCCAGAAACTCATCTCAGACTTGGGAAGTCGCTCAGGAATCTCATTAACCAGGTACCTCGGTACTATGTGGAAATGTGCATGGAAATTCTAATTATTCAAGGTCAGGTTGGGCTGGGCTTGGAGCAGCTTGGGCTATGGAAGGGGTCCCTGCCCATGGAACTGGATGAGCTTTAAGGTCCCTTCCAACCCAAACCATTCCATGATTCTGTGGAAGATTCAGATTTCATTCTGAAATCTAGTGTGGTGACTCTGAGAATATTTACACAACACATCCATAAATATAAATGCAATAAACAGAAAGCAAACAGCAACTGGCATCTGGGTTATTTGACCAACTAGAAATATGAAGCACAATTCTGAATTTTGCCCTGAAAAAATTCACAGCAGACACATTGTGATCATGCTGTAGCATTGAAATAAATGAAAATCAATCATTTTAAACACTGTTATAATTGAAATCTATGTACAGACACTGTGTAATCTACCTGCAATATTTCCTCTTTTTAACATATTGGTATTTGTAGATTCAGATTACATAATATTTTTCACTATTTCTTTTACCTTTATACATTTCTCCTGAGTTCTGAAGAATCAAAAAGCTGCTGCAGTTCTACAAGAAGAATTCCTGATGCAACAGCCATTCCTGCAGTTCATAATTATTACTCTGGCATTAATGAAGCTGTTAATTACGCCACTGCTCTTCTGCTGAGACCAGAAGATAATGTTCAGAGACCTAAAATTGAAAATTTTGGTTATATTTTCCAAGTTAAAAATGTTACAACTGGAAATCTCTCAGAGGTTTTTGTGGAAAAGTTCCCTCTGCTAACTGCTAATCCCACCTGGTTTCTGGAATTTCTGCAGCATCATCTCTGTGAATATTCCAAAGCTCCCTGTTTGTTCCCTGGATCATCAAGGCTGGATTTGCTGGGGGGCAAAGAGAGCTGCACATTCCAAGCAGCAGTTCCATGTGCCACAGGAAGATCTCAGTGACACGTGCCAGCAGCAGAGCTGTGTCTCCATCCCTTTTTCCCATCCTATGGATATGTTCTGCCTTATTCACAGAAATTCCTTATCCAGCATCTACACCAAGACAAGGCAATCAAGTGATGGGCCAGGTCTGGAGCCAGTGAATTCCCACATCCAGTTTCTGCTCTCACAGTCTTGATTTTACTGGATTAAAATCTCTTGCCAGGACACTGACATTTCCTTCCATTTCTTTCCAGTTATCCCTAGAAGTAGCTGTGTGCTTCCAGTTTGAAAGCCTCTGTTAATTTTTTTTTTTTACTTCATTCCTAACAATACCAGGTAAAAATATCTCCATCAGAATGGAGAACCCACTGTTAAGGGTTTATTTGTCACCTGAAATGATTCAGTTGTGGCCATCAAGGCTGAAGGCTGGGAAAAGGATCCAGACAGACAAACAGGGGGAAATGTGAAGGTCTATTTATGCACCAACGAGGCTGAGAGCTGCAATAGGTGAGCCCAGCTCAAAAAGATTTTGAATCAAAGGATCTCTTCTGTGCCTTAGGGGTTCCAAGGAGGCTTTTTTTCCCCTTGAGAATCCCAGCCCAGCTGAAGGGCTCCCTGCTGAGGGAATGTTTCTCACACACAGCTCAATTAAACCAAAGCTATCAGGGGGAAGATGATCCAAGTACCCTGGAGAGGAGAAGTAACCCACAGGGGGCTGGAGAATCCAAACCCTCCCACCAAGCCTTTAAGATGCACCTTAACACTTCACAGGGTGCTCTGACTGATTTCAATTTTTCCTTCTTTTTCTGGCATCATTAATTGTTCACTGGTTCATACCACAGGCATAATTTTTAGTGCATCAAACTTAGCTAAATATGTTACCAATAACTAAAATTATTATTAATGTATCAAGGCAAACCAAGGGCAAAACAATTCCAGTCTGAAGAGGCAACAGAATTCTCACAAAAATCTAACAACTATTAAAATTTTATCATGATTCCATTTGAGCTGTAAATATTCACACAGGGGTTACCAGCAGGAGTAAAATAAGCTGCTTGATGTGTAAATCCATGGATTCTTAGAGACTGGGGGGTTGTAGCCCTGATGTTTGCCAGAGGTTGAGATGCTGAAGTGGTTTTTTGGAACCCCCATTTCTGTTCTGTCACTACAAAATGTGAATTCACATGGTACCAATTACTGGATCTTGGACAAAACAAGTAGCAGTGAGAAGAAACCCCTGTGGTTTTTATGAGAACAGTAAGTAGGAGTCAAGAAAACATTTCATGCCAAGTGGACCAGGAAAGCAGGAACTGGAGGAGGATTTTCTGGTGTCACTGCAGCATCTTGCCTGTGATTTTCCACGTCTTGTTCATTAATATGAAGGGTTTTGCTGAAACTTTGCATCATAACTCAAGGTAGAGATATTTCACAAATCATGGCAAATTTCATGGAGTTCAAAGCTCAGAAATGAGGGTTTTGTCTTCAAAAATGTGCTCCATGATTTTAAAACTATCCAGCTTTGCTGAGGACTTTGCTGTGTCAGAGTGGGGCTGGTGGCTAATGGGGTGTCTCAGCACCCACAAGGAGGGTAAGACTCTTCAAGCAGATTTATTTATCCACCAGGATCCTGGAAAAGTGCAGAGGAGAGGACAGAAAACTACTTGCAGGGCTTTTTTCCCCCCTGATTTTGGTAATGTATCACTCTGGCCTCTTTCTGTGGTGAGCAAATCACAGTAAATGGTATTTTTATCCTTTTATATATTACATGCTTGCAAAAATTGCTGACAGAAACTGCCAACAGGCTGCTCTAATCACTATAATGCTGCTTCACTGGCAAAAAAAAAAAAAAAAAAAAAAAAAAAAAAAAAAAAAAAAAAAAAAAGCCTTTTTGCTTTAACCCAGACCATCTGCTTTGGGGGCTTTTAATGATGCAACTATGCTGGCATTTACAGAATGAAAACTTCTCTGCTGTGACCTCAGAGTGGGGGATCAGTTCTAAGGGGATGGGTGGGAAGAAGGGGGGATGTTGAACTGGTCTGAAGGAGACAAGAGATGCATGAGGAAGGTGTGGAGCTGCAGATTTGGAACACATCTGACCTCAATTCTTCTTTCAAGTGACATTTTCCTGAAAACAAACACGTCACATCCCCCCCAAAGGTGCTGCTGTGAGTAACAGCAGCTCCTACAGCATGGATAGATATTTACTCAGTGATTCAGCCCCTTCCTGCAGTGTTTATCTGCCTGCCCTGACCACATCCAGTCACCAATTACTAGCTGGGAATGGCCTTACAAACCCATGGGCAAGGCACTCCAAACAAGTCGGGCACAGGCTGAGGCTTTGGTGTCAGCACTCAGTGCCAGGGCTTTGCACAGGGAAATAAATCCATCAGCACTTTCCTGGAGTTTGCAACTGAATCTGCAGCTCCTCTCACCCACAAAGAGTTTTTGGATTACCTCAGAACGCTCTTGGTTAGGCCTTTGAAACAGGAGGCAACAGATCTGCACACAGTTGCTGCATTTCAAATTGTACAAGAGCAGCTGCTCAGAGGTTTCACACACCTGTGAAGGTAAAACCAACAGGCTTTGGCCCATGAAAGTTATTTTTCTTCTGATTTGGGTATCATCACCAGTTATCTGCATACTCAGAATAAAATTCTGTTCTTTTCAGTTCTTACCAGTTATTTAGGTTAATTACTAGGTTAATAATATCAGTTATTAGCAATTTAGGACAGACTTGTCCTGCAACAGGGAATTGTACACTCTATTAATCATGTACACACTGTTACTTATGTACATGTTATTAATTATGCCTTAACCAGAAGATAATTCTGTCCCTCTAAGATAATTCTTCTCTTTTTGCCCTGTGCATTTTTTAAGGCAAACCAGAAAGTCACATTTCTCAGTGATGGAACCAAGAGGACATGTTGTTTGTCTTCTCCAAACCAGCTGTGATTCCACAATTGGAGTTATTATGGGATTTTTCTTGGGTTTGTCAACTCTTTGTGACAGCAGGCTGAGAAGCAGGGAAGGCTAAACTAGAGTTAAAAGTACAGTGATACTGTTAAAAGATGTGAAAAATTATTGTGGCTAAGGGTTTGATGCTAATATATAATTTTTCTGAGGTGTTGTAATACAGCTGGTGTCTCATACAGCTGTGATGAACAAATGAGCACAAAACTTCCATGACTCAATGGGTCACCCTCATCCTCTGGCACAGCTTGGGAAGACTTCCCTGGATCTCTGGCTGAGGATTCATAAACCCTCAGACAACCCAAAAAATGAAGCTGAGTATTATGGGAGCATCTGATACACCCTCAGTGGGAATGGCATTCACTTACTGAGGATCAGGCTCCCAACTTCTGTATCTTCCAACTTCTTCGTTTAACTCCTTGTGTTCTCTTGGATCTTCCAGCAATTAAAATAAATAAACTTCTTAATATTTCATATCAAATCCAGATTCTCCCTCAGCACACCTGCCCAGGCTCAGCTCTTCCTTTGGGGTAGGTGCAAACACATCAAGTGAGAATTACTTTCTTATCAAATTTGTTTTGAATCAAATCTATTTTAGAATGATGTAAGTCCTGAAAAACGCTGCAGGACTGTCCAAGTCTGTTAGCACTTTTAAGTAAACAAACAAAATCTGCTTTAATTTAGCTCCATTTCCAGGCCACCACGGTCAGAACCCAACTAAAAGCTCTTTGGGCAGTAAAAAACAAAATCTAAATATGAAACAGAAGCTCCACGAGGAGGAGGGCTCTGTGGGAACCCTCCTGCCTTTGGTCTGACAATCCAAAAAGTGTGTTCTGGTTTCCCCCAGCATCCGGTGCACTCCAGCAAAGTTTCTAAGTTTAAGCTTCACTCAAAGCTTCAGTGTTCCTTAAATGGCACAGCTCAGCTTGGCTGGCAGAGCTGCAGCTCATGGTAAAGGAAGCCACCACCACATGAACATTTTCCCTAAATGCTGCTCTATATATTCTCAATGCTCAGCTCGGGAGGCACTAAAATAAGCTCCTAAAAAAAACCCAACTTCAAACACTTTCCAAGGCTGCAGCCTCCCAGAGGGGCTGGGTTTTCCTACCTCAGGGTGCCTCCAACAAAGGATGCTCCATGCCATGGCAGGAGAGGAAGGCTGAGCCCAGCTGGAGGACTGACATAAGTCAATTAGGATCCATTGGCTCTTAATTAGAGGATTTGTTATTTATCCCGGGCTGCCTCCCAGTACAAACTGGTGGCTGGCGCCTTCTCTCTGGGATAAACAGGCACTCAGAAGTGTGGGGGCTGAAATGTGAAGAGTGTTTCTTTCTCCTTTAATCTGAGCAAACAGCATTTAGCTTTCATGAGAATGAAATTTAATTACTCTTTTAAGCCTGAGTGAAAACCCTTTCTGTTACACAGAGCAAATTCTGCCTGTGACACTGATTCTATCTACTGGAAAACCTGTAAAATAATAGGAAAACCTGTAAAATAATAAAGAATCAGAGAGTAATTTAGGCTGGAAAAGAGCTTTGAGGTCATCAAGCCAAACGATTAAACCAGCACTGCCAAAGCTACCACAATATGAGCCAAGAAATTAACAGCAAATGGTATTTATAGAAAATCTGCACATTAAAATCACATGTAATAAAATTGTTATGCAACACCAGTGATTTAGAGATAATGTCTCCTATGGAAGACTAACAATTATGGAAAATGAAATAAGCATGAAAATTACAATTGGACAAGAGCCACTGATGCATTCACAGAACAGAGAACTCAAAAATCTTATGAATCCAGGGAAATGATATGTGGGTCGACTTTAAAAGGAGCCCAGAAACACCAGGGAGCCCAAATCTCACTTCAAACACATACCCAAGTGTTTGCATCTGCAATTCCTCCTCCAGGGAGCTGAGCACCACCACCAGCTCTCTGAAATTCAGACTTCTTCAAATGTATTCTGCTTTACATGGATTTCTGTCACCACTCCCTCCTTCCCCATTATCACCTGCACTACAGAGAGCACCAGAATTCACATGATATCCCACAGGAAATGCAAAGGATCTCTGTAAAGCTGCACAGTGACTCCGTCTCCTCTTCAGCTCTTCACAAGTTTTTCAAAGTGTTGGGAGAAAAGAGTTCTGGCTACAGCAGGGAAGGAGGGAAGAAGTGAAATGAGCAACAGCCATCCTCAAAAATGCCCCAAAGCAGCCTGGATGGTGCAGCAGCTGCTGAATTCATGCATGGGCTCCATCAGGTACCTCTCCTGGCTGTATCAGCCCCCATAACACGTCTGGATCAGTGGTTTTGTTAAATTTCATTGTTCAGTCCAGAGGAGATGCTGCAAGGGCTGGAGCCCCTCTGGAGCCAGGCTGGGAGAGCTGGGGGTGCTCCCCTGGAGAGGAGAAGCTCCAGGGAGAGCTCAGAGCCCCTGGCAGGGCCTGAAGGGGCTCCAGGAGAGCTGGAGAGGGACTGGGGACAAGGGATGGAGGGACAGGACACAGGGAATGGCTTCTCACTGCCAGAGGGCAGGGCTGGATGGGAGATTGGGCAGGAATTCCTGGCTGGGAGGGTGGGGAGGTTGTGACTCTGCAGTGTCTGTGCTGCCCTTGAGTGATACATTTGCTCTGGCAGAGCATCTCTGCCCACTGCTCCTGGGGCTCTCCCTATCCAGCACAGATTTTCTTGTGGTCACAGGGATTGGGGCAACCAGAGGGACTCTGGCACATCCCCTGGGACAGCTGCACCACCTCCCACACTCCACCTGGGCTGAGTTTCTTGCTACAAGGGAGCACAGCACTGAAAAATGTCCTGTCTGCTGTAACAGTAAAAGGACAAAAAATATCCTTTTAAATGATTATATCTCAGGAAATCATAATTATTACCCTCAAGATCTTTTAATAACATATATATAACTTATTTACCTACGAATTCCAGCCCATGCTGGATACTTTCACTCACGAACATATTAGTCATCCCTTAATTATTGCTATGCAGGCCTATTAATATGTATAATACAGATAAAGAGCTCCCTGGCAGGGATGCATTTTAATGAAGGCACTGAAAAGCAACACACAGTAATTTCTAGAAGGTTGTACCATGGTTGACAACAGCAAACCAAAGCAGCCCAGGGATGGGGTGAGGTGTGGAAGGAGAAAAATCAAATTCGTTTCAATATTCTAATGATAAGCATAATTTGAGAGAGGACACCTGAAGCACAGGACACACAAGGAAGGGGACACCCAGGGCACAGGACACTCGGGGCGTGGGACAGAAGGGACAAAGGATGCACATGGCATAAAACACTGGGGGCACAGGGCACCGAGGACAGAGGACACACATGGCACGGGAACAGGACACCGAGGGCACAGGACATCAAGGACAGAGGACACACATGACACGGGAACAGAGGACACACATGACACGGGAACAGAGGACACACATGGCACGGGAACAGGACACCGAGGGAACAGGACGCCGAGGGCACAGGACACCGAGGACAGAGGACACACATGGCACGGGATAAAGAACACCGAGGACACAGGACACCGGGGGCGGGCCGCCCTGGGGAGCCGCCCCGAGAGGCGGGCGCGGACCGGACGGGGTAAGGAAGGGGCGGTGGCGGCAGGGTCCGGCCGGGCCGCGGCGGGCATGGGGCGGGCCTGCCCCGGGGGGCCCGGCCGCCGTGGACTTTGTCCGCGGTGTTCTTTATCCCGTGCCATGTGTGTCCTCTGTCCTCGGTGTCCTGTGCCCTCGGCGTCCTGTTCCCTCGGTGTCCTGTTCCCGTGCCATGTGTGTCCTCTGTTCCCGTGTCATGTGTGTCCTCTGTTCCCGTGTCATGTGTGTNCCCGGCCCGGCCCGGCCCGGAGCGGGGTTGACCCCTCGCGGCCGCCATGGCACGGCAGGGACCCGTGTGGGGATGTCCCCTCACGGCCCCCGCGGGAGCAGAGGGTGTCCCCTCACAGTCCCCTGCAGGAACAGGGGGTGTGCCCTCACGGGAACTAGTGATGTCCCCTCATGGCCCCCACGGGAACAGAGGGTGTCCCCTCAGGGTCCCCGCGGGAACGGGGGGTGTCCCCTCACGGGAGCAGAGGGTGTCCCCTCACAGTCCCCTTACCAAAGCGAGAAGGTGTCCCCTCACGTACACAGGGGGTGTCTCCTCACGGCTCCCACAGGAACAGGAGGTGTCACCTCATGGCCCCCACGGGGACAGGGGGTGTCCCCTCACAGTCCCCTTACCAAAGCGGGAACCACTCGTGTCCCCTCACAGCCCCCCCGGGAACAGGAGGTGTCCCCTCATGGCCCCCACAGGAACAGGGGGTATTCCCTCACGGCTCCCACAGGAAGAGGGGGTGTCCCCTCACGACCGACTGGAGTCCAAGTGTCTCCTCACGACCCCCTTACCAAAGCGGGAACCAGTGGGGTCCCCTCACGACCCTTGCGGGAAGAAGGGAGTCGGGAGTGTCCCCTCACTACCCTCGATGAAGGACTGGAGTCAGAGCGTCGCCTCATGGCCCCTGCAGGAATAGGGATGTCCCCTCACGACCCCGCGGCAGGGCAGGGACGTGGGGTGTCCCCTCAGGACAGAATGGAGTCAAGGTGTCCCCTCATGTCCCCTGCGGGAATAGGGATGTCCCCTCACGACCCCCGCGGCAGAGCAGGGACCGGGGGTGTCCCCTCACGACAGAATGGAGGCCCGAGGCGAAGGGGGCCTCGCTGCCACGCAGCCGAGGGAATCCACTCTGTCATTCCTGTCGCTCGCTGTGTCCCTCAGCTCTCGGGGCGATGTGGATCCCGGCCCCGCTGTCCGCCCTGGGCCGGCCCGGCCGCTCCGCGCCGCTGCAGCCCCTGACCCGCCTGCTCCGGAGGGAATATCGGGAACAACCCCCGATCCGCCTGCTCCGGAGGGAATATCGGGAGAAAACCCCGATCCGCCTGCTCCAGAAGGAATATCGGGAGCTGCCGCTGCCGGGGCAGGGCTGGGGAAGGACGCAGCCCCTGCCTCCCCGCCGGTTTGTTAGTAATAAACCCAAATCCAGGCGGCATCCCAAAACATTCCCGGTTCTAGACGGAAGCGTCCCCGCCGTGTACCAACACGCGTTCGAAGAGAATTTAAGGAACAGCGAGGCTGTGATTAAAAGGTAATAAACCGGTTTTGTGGGGTTTTTAAAGCGTTGCTATTTGTGACATGGTGTGAGAGGGACTTTTAACATGGGACAGTGTTTGCCCCGTGGAAAAGTGTAGCTGTCCAATCCCTGGAAGTGTCCAAGGCCAGGTTGGATGGGGCTTGGAGCAACCTGGTGTCCCTGCCCGTGGCAGAGAATGACACTGGAAGAGCTTTGAGGTCCCTTCCAACACAAACCAGCCCGTGGAATATTGACTGAAATACCCAAATCGAGGTGCAAACTATTTAAAACACAGTGCCATGTGTTGTTTTGCATATATTGTCAAGAAATGCTTTTTCCAGACCTTCGTAACATTTGCTTCCTGTTGCATTTTGAATGCAAAGACGTAAATGGTGACTCACACACTCCTGAAGGAGCAGGGGATGGGTGCTGCAATCCATCATGATTTACAGATAAAACGACAAAATGTGTTTTATGTGCTTGTCCTGAGAGATCAGATGGCAAAATTGCAAAGGCCTTTGTTCAGGGGAGTGATCCACGAGCTGGAAGCAAAGCTTTGGAAAACACACTGTGCCCTCCTGTGGTGGCATTGAGGACATGATTAAAATCCTTTTCCTCCGAACCTTTTCCAGCCTCCACAGTGTGCAGGGAGCCACAGTCAGATCAGTCGCACACAAAGTGCTAGGGGAGTCTTTGTGTGAAACAACACTTACAGTTAAAGGTGATGCATCTGGGGGAAAACCGAAATAAAGGAAGAACTTGGTTAATTTAAGACCAAAGTTGAGATACTGCATTTGTTTACAGTTTATTCAGTTTTTTACCTATACATGGTGTTGCCCTGACAATAACACTGGGTTATCACTTCCTCCTTGTGACATTGCAGTGTTCCCTGCTTTTAGTATATCTTCCAGATTTAGTAATTTATTCCACTTCCCAGTTACTGATTTTTGTCAGATAAGCTTGTTGCAGGAGCTGGCAGAGGAAGCTCTTGGCTGGATTGTTCCCAAGAGTAGATGGAACATGGAGATTCATGCTGGATTAGGACAGGCATGTTATGATAGCCTCATTATTATGTATTGTATTTTTGGATAACAAAAGTGAAATGTTTGCTTTAAATAATGGGTCTTTGCTTTTTATTACACATTGTAAAAACGATAATCTGGAAATGTGAATTTATCTTCATTTTCACACAATTTGTGTGAAAGCTGTGCAATGTATTTAAGCTCAATCTGCTGAAGGGTGACTTGTAAGGAAACTGGTTTGGGTTAGGAGGGTCCTCAAAGCCCACCCAGTGCCACCCCTGCCATGGCAGGGACACCTCCCACTGTCCCAGGCTGCTCCAGGCCCCATCCAACTTGGCCTTGGACACTTCCAGGGATCCAGGGGCAGCCACAGCTGCTCTGAGAATTCTATTCCAGGCCCTCCCCACCCTCCCAGCCAGGAATTCCTTCCCAGTATCCCATCCATCCCTGCCCTCTGGCAGTGGGAAGCCATTCCCTGTGTCCTGTCCCTCCATCCCTTGTCCCCAGTCCCTCTCCAGCTCTCCTGGAGCCCCTTCAGGCCCTGCCAGGGGCTCTGAGCTCTCCCTGGAGCTTCTCCTCTCCAGGGGAGCACCCCCAGCTCTCCCAGCCTGGCTCCAGAGGGGCTCCAGCCCTGCAGCAGCTCCGTGGATTCCTCTGGGCAGGGCAGGATGAGCTTCTCATCCACCCAAATCCCCTCAGGGCTCCTTTCTGTCCCTTCTCCTGCAGCCTGTGTTTGTCCTTGGGATTTTCCCGGCCCAGGGGCAGGACCTGCACTTGGCCGTGTTGAAGTCCCGAGGTTCCTCCAGCCCCACCTCTCCACTTGTCCCTCTGGAAGCCACCCCTCCCCTCCAGCGTGTGGCCTCACTCCTCAACTTTGTTCCCATGGCCCGAAACTTTGTTGTTTTTGTTGGGGTTTTTTTTGTCCCATCAGGTACTCGGAGCTGCTGGAGAAGGTGAAGAAAGGCGGGGGAGAAAACGCCGTCCTGCGGCACACGCAGCGCAACAAGAAGCTGTTCGTGCGGGAGCGCCTGAGGCTGCTCCTGGACCACGAGGATTTCCTGGAGCTGTCCCCGCTGGCAGGGCTGGACATGCCCTACGGGGATGTCCCTGCTGCCGCCTGCCTCACGGGTAAAGGGAGTGCTGGGAAAGGGAAAACGGGAGGAAAAAGGACGCGTGGAGTAAAGTTTATATGGGATATTTTAGTGTCTGAAGTGCTTTCCTAGGAGAATTGAACGCTGGTTTGAATTTAATTTTTAATTAAATTAAGTTTTACTTCAATTAAAAAACTAAAATTAAATTGACTTCAATTGTTAAATTAATTTAAATTTCATTTTGACTTTAAAAAGATTAAATTTACTTTAATTTTTTCAATTTTATCCAGTTCTTATTCCCAACAAAGGGTTCAGCCACTGCTGTATTACTATAATGGGAAATCTGGGAGAAACCTTTGAAAAAAACCTGGTTTTAATTACTTCTAGATTTAGTAATTCTACTTGCCACTTCCTAAATTTTGTCTCAAAAAATGTAGGGTGATGTGTCAAATCAGCTGTTGCCTCTTAAAGCAGAGGGGAGAAAGTTACTGTGAGAAACAGGAGCTGTGGCATACATTTTGAAGGGTTTCAAATCATAGACAATTGCATTTTCTATGCAAACATTGTCTCCTTAACCTGGAACAGCTCTTCAAAATGAAATTTCATCGAAATTCAATGAAATTCCATTTCATTCAATATCAGCAAAATTGTGTTTTGAAGTGTGATTCCAGTTTAAAAGGTAACTAGAAGAACAGTGTGAAAACACTTCTTTTCATCACAGATTGTTATATTTTTCAGTTTATAGGGGTAATTTTTAAATGCCTTTCCTTTTGTCTCAAGGGTTGGGAGTCACAGTGTATTTTTTTCTGTTACATTGTCACCAGAAGTCAGTAGATTTATTTGAGGTTCTTCTGTCATTTAGATTCTTTTTAAAATACTGTCATTCCAGAGAAGAGTGCTGATTTCTTCCCTGTGTGGTATTTTCAAGTTAATTTGGAGCTTCTTGATGTAACATTATTGCAAAAAAACTCCTGGAAAAGTTTGCCCCCCCTTGCTTTGCCTGTTGCTTTAGAGAGTCCTGCTAAATATCTGTGGTGCCACTTGCAGGAATTGGCAGAATCTGTGGGGTCTGGTGTGTCTTCATTGCAAGTGATGCCACAGTGAAAGGAGGAACAATGTACCCAATTGGAGTGAAAAAACAATTAAGAGCCCAGGAAATTGCCATGGAGAACAGGCTGCTGTCTGTGCACCTCGTGGACAGTGGGGGAGCCTTCCTACCCCTGCAGGTACTGCTGGCACCTCTGCAGAGCAGAAAATATCAGTATTTATTTCATCCCTTGGGCTAATCTTGCACCTCCCACCGAATCAGAGGTTAGAAACTCCAGTAAGTGTGCTGGACTGCTTTTGTGTCTAATAAATGAGTATATAGTGGCATCTATTTTCATTTCAGAATCTTTAAAGTGTTCTGTATTTTATTGTCCTGTTTGTGCCAGTGAGGCACTAAGCTCTGTGGCCTTGAAAAGTGGAGTTTTTGCAATTCTGGCTGTAAAATAAGAATTTGAGTGGGTTCTTTTGTGAAATGCAGAGATCATGCTCTCATAGAGACTGTTCTCTCTCCACCCTGAGGGCAAGCACTCAGGAAAAGGTTTTCCCTGGAATTGTATCCGAAACTAAGTCAGAAAGGAAACTGCTGAAGGCATTTCACAGATCAAGTAGAACTACCACCCTTCCCTTCTCCATATTTACCATCAGTTTGTGTAGAATGTATTGATTTCAGAAAAAAATCACAAAACTTAACCTGTGCTTTCAAAACAAATGGGTATTTTGGGAGGATTTGACAATGTATAAAGGAATAAATACCATAAATGAATGCTGTGTATGAAAGGTTCAGGAGTGATTATTAACAGGGACCTTCCCAGTGTCAGTTTTGGTGTGTTTGGGAATGAGTGGAGTGAAGAGGAAGCATCGACTTTCACAGTTAATATTAAAAATGCCTTTTCCTTTCCCCTGTCCCTCAGTCAGAGCTGTTTCCTGACAAGATGCACGGTGGCAGAGTTTTCTACAACGAGGCAGTCATGTCTGCCATGGGACTCCCTCAGGTACAGTGGCATGGGGGAGTGCAAGGAGGGGGGTGCAGCAAAGGTGTAAACCTGTAGTAAATTTTGTTGAGTCTCTGGTTTGTTCCCCAAGCTGTGATTTAGCACTTCTTGCATTTCTGGAACAAGCTGGCTTTTTGCCTCTCCTGTCCCCTGTGCAGCACTGGTGTGTTTGTGTCCCCTCAGGTGGCCGTGGTGTGTGGCTCCTGTGTGGCTGGAGGTGCCTACATACCCACCATGGCTGAGGAATCTGTGATCATTGATAAAATTGGGACACTGTTCCTTGGTGGGCCACCCCTGGTGAAAGCTGCCACGGGAGAGGATGTCACTCCTGAGGACCTTGGAGGAGCCAGGCTTCACTCACAGTACGTGGAGTATTCTCAGAAACAGGGAATTCAGCAGGCTCAGCTTTGGGAGGAATGTGGCATTTCAGAGCAGGGCTAAGACTGGAACCTGTGGTTACACTGGTGTGCCTTCTCAGCTTCAGGGGTTTGGGTTCAATCAGCCAAATGGAAGTAAAATTAAGTTATTTATGAGGTGAGGCAGGGACTGGACAGGTTGGATTTGGATCTCTATTGTTCCACGTACTTCTTGAACGACTTCAGGCAAGTAATTTCCTCTGTGGCTCACAGGGAGCAGCTACAGAAGAGGGATGTTATCTCCTCTTTTCCAAGTGTTTTCCAGAATACACATATTTAACCCAATTATGCTACATGGGATACATTCCTGACTTTATATCTTGGCTGCAGCCACTTATTTTGAAATAATTCTTGCAGTTTGCTTTCCTCTTTTCCTTTTTTGATATTTTCTACAACAACAGCATCTCAAAAATAAATTCCAAGGTCTTTCTTTAATCCAGATAAACTCAAAAGTCATGGGGAAGAACTTCTTACTGTGAATTTAATTTGGGATTGGACTGCAGAGAAATTCCACTGGGTGACTGCTTTCAGCTCATTCATACAGGACCAAATCACACAGTATTTCCACAGGACATTTGCAGCGTCTCAGCTTTGTTCCTAGAGTTTTGGTTTTCCCTCAGAACTCATTAATTCAATGCTAATTAATGTCTCTCTCTCCTAGAGTCAGTGGCTGCAGTGACCATTTTGCACCCTCAGAACAGGAGGCCTATGTGTGCATTCGTAACGTTGTCTCTACCTTAAACTGTCACCCAGTGCCAGAGGAGGACAGGGAGCCTGACAGTCCCTTGTACAGCCCTGAGGAGCTCCTGGGCCTGGCACCACTGGATTACAGCTGCACTCTTCCTGTCAAACTGGTAAGGGAGCAGGGATTTCACTCCTGCATCCTTCCCTCTGCTCTATCCTACAACTCCAGGGGTTATTCTGAATTATTTCCTCATCTGTTGCCAGCTTGTATTGAGCCTGAAGCAAAGGAGGATGGCAACAGAATTATAAAAATTATAAAAATGTGGTGGCATTGTAAAAAATATTTAACCTGAAATCCTGCTGGAGATAAAATAATCCCAGATTGTGCCAGTGCTGCCCAGCTGTTCCCATGCACTGTTGGGATGCTTTGTCTTGCACTGTGTTGGCTGCCTTGAGAACATACACCCCTTTAAAGTCTGTGTTTCCCTTCCCTTGCCTTTTTTTTTTTTCTTCCCCCAAGCATTCAAGATGATACAAAAGAAATGGTGAAATTACTGACTGAAAAACAGCAGCTCAAATCAAACTTGTTTGAGGTTGGGACAGACACTAATGCTTAAGCAGAGACATGCAGAGCTGCCCACGCTGTTTTCATTGTGTTCTACATGAGATTTTTGTCTCCATGGATGTGAATCCAGTATCTTTTCCAGTGGTAAATCCCTGCACTTGAGGGAATTGACTGCAGAAAGCTTTGAAGGCAGCTTTTAACTGTGTTGGAAAAAAAGCACGAGCCATTAAGAATCAAGTATTTCTTGTGCACAGAATCTGAAACCGCACACATTGGGGTTTGGTTTTTGCTTTTTTACATTTTTATGCACAGGAACAACTGTGCTTTGTAAAACTAAAATAATTTTGGAGTTGGCCTTTGTCCTAAAATACACAGTTGGTAATTAAACTAAACACAAATTGGATGGTTTGTGCATATTGAGCATTTAGCAAGTCACCCAAAGACCCTCTGCGCTCATCTTGCATAACTCAGGTCTGCTATTGTTTGAACAGAGCATTTCTTTTAGCAGAACTCTCCTATTTTCACTTCAATTTCTCTAGTAAAGTCAGGTCTGTGTGTTTCTTTGCAGATCCTGAGCCGGCTGGTGGATGGAAGCAGATTCCAGGAATTCAAGGCTACTTATGGAACAACATTAGTGACAGGATTTGGCCATGTGGAAGGGTATGGGAACATTCCCCATCCAAATAATGGATGGACATGCATTTCTCAGCAGCTTCTACACCATTCCAGTAATTTCTGGGGGTCCAAAGGGAGAATCATGGAATTGTTGAGGTTGGAAAAAACCTCTCAGATCGTGGAGTCCAACTGTCCATGTTTGTTCTGCAGGCACTTGGTGGGGATAGTGGCCAACAATGGGGAGCTGGCTCACGATGCTGCTCTCAAGGGAAGCCACTTTGTCCAGCTCTGTGGCCAGAGGGGAATTCCCATCCTCTTCCTCCAAAACACTGCCCCACAGCCAGCAGGGCCTGCAAGCATCTCAGAGGTATGGCATGTTTGCTTCAATGTGTTCCAAGCAACTCTTAGTTCTTGTTGTGCCCAAAGTCACATTTTCAGAACTATTAACTGTTAGGAAAACTATTTTTTTAACCACTCTTGAAGAAGCTTTGTAATGATTTTGCTAATGGACAGATTTAAGAACATTCTCATCTGAATTTTAAGTAGGCCTGGATGCTGATATAAAATGATACAGTTCAGTTAGCAAGGCAGGCTGGAAGGTTTGGGATTTGCAGTGCTTTTGACATTGAAATACAGCTTATTGATTCCCCTGCTGACTCTGCACTCCAGAAAATTGGCTATTTCCCTTTTTAAAGTGAAGGCATTAAAGCCCAGTAGGATTTGTCCTGGACTAAGGAAAGTAAAACCCCCATTAGATCCCAGATCTGTTTCTGCAGAATTGCAATTAGATAAATAAATGGTTTAGGACTACAAATTTGTTGGCAGTGGAGAGAATCTAGAATAAAGTCTTAAAGGATCTAAAATATCTATTTTTATTCCAGGCAGAGGCTCATTCCAACAGGCTGAAGGCCCAGGCCTCCATGATGGCTGCAGTTGCCTGTGCTGCTGTTCCCAAAATAACCATTGTCATTGGAGGCTGTTTTGGGAGTGACAGCTACGTCATGGTATGGGTGACACCAGCCCAGGGCTTGGGGACACAGCTGTCACACTGCTCAAGTGTCACTGCATTTCTAAAACACAGCTGGGGAACTCGAGCTCTGAAGTAATATTTAAGTAAGGAATGCAACCCAGCATGTTTGCTGAAAAGTAAACGTGGAAGAATTAAACATGGAATTAATTTTTCACAAAATGAAATGTTAAAATAGAACTATTGAAGGCAAGGGGGAGGTGATGGTTCCAAGCACAGGGTGTCTGTCCTCATACAGATCCACCTGTGTTCCATTCTGCCTTGCCCTTGGTTGTTTCATCTCACAGACACCTTTTTATGATTCATCTCAGTGAGTTTGTTCTGTCCTTTGGTTTTTCCCTTGCAGTGTGGGAGATCATTCAGTCCAAACTTTCTGTTCCTGTGGCCCAATGCAAGAGTTGCTCTTGTGGATTCTAGACACTTCCCCACAGTTCCACCAGCTGGGGACTGGACAGGAGAGGAACGGGAGCTAAAACAGCTGAAGGCAAAGTAAGGACATTCAATATAATCCTAACAGGGATCTCATTGTTAAATTACCTACTTCTGTTCATCTTACAGAGCAACACATCCCAACTAATGAAACAAACATGGATCTACTGAAAAAATATTTTACATTTCTCTGTAATTCTGTGTCTTTCTGTTAGGGTCTCCCCATTACTGCAGAATGGTCAGCTCTGTTATTTGCTGGTTTCTGATTAATTTTAACAGCAGTGCTGCCCATTCTCTTCAGATTCATGGATTTGCCTGTTTCATCTGTAATTTTTTTTTGCTGCTCTGCTGTTTTTATTGTGCTTTTAATTCAGTTGTTCAATTCTCTGCCCTCTCCAGGCTAGAGAAAGAAAGCAGTGCCTTTTACTCCTCTTCCAGGCTCTGGGATGATGGGATCATTCTACCTCAAGACACCAGGAAGGTGAGTTTTCCTTTTAGGCCATTCTATTCTCCAGTCTCACAGTGGGTTAACATGACTCAGTCAGGGTTGGCAACCTGCTGATTTTCCAGACATGGGGCTCCCACTTCTCACTCCATGGAATTTCTCTCTGTAATTCTCATCCTGTCTCTTCTCCATTAGTTTATCAAAAAAGTTTCTCTTGAATTCTGGTTACTTGACCAGAGCATTTCCTCACTGAGCCTCTCCTTTGACTTTACCACAGTTTGAATCTGCATCTAAATCCCTTTTTTTCCATATAACTATCCTTATCTTCATTCTTTAAAGTTCAGTCTCCTTAGAATTCCCTTTGTTTCCATTCTTTTTATCCTGGGATGATGCTTTTTGCAATTTTCTCATCCTGCTTTAAATTTGCTGTGCACATTTGGGATGCTCGCCTGCCTTTTTATTGATTTGGAATTGGCAGACATCCCTCCCTCCATTTGGTTCTTTCTGAAAGCTGCTGCCTTTGTTCTTTTATTTTTCCTTGTTAGATTGTTTGTTAGCAATAAAAATCTTCTCTGCACTTCTCAAGTTTTTTTGCTTGAAGATCTCAATCTGTCCTGGTTTCAGCTGGGATTAAATCACAACACAACCCTTCTAAATATGGTTGATGTTTATGGAACTGTGTGGATGGTAAATATTTTCATGGAGTTTATTGGAACTTTGATAATGGGAGAGCACCAAGCAGCTTTTTTAGTCTTAGAGCCTTGAAATTCCCACTTTATGAGCTACACATGAAAATAAGTGAGAGTTCAACTGTTCATTTTTCTGTGTTCAGTGTTTCACAAAAAGAAGGAAAAAATAAATAAATGCAGAACTAATGAGTTTTACTGCTTTGAGGGGTTTTTGTTTTGGGTTTTGGGTTTTTTTTTGTGTGTGTTTTTTTTGTGGTTTTGTTTGTTTGTTTGGGGTTTTTGTTTTGTTTTGTTTTTTGAGGCTCATTGTTTATATTGTTTTTTGGTTTTAATTAGGTGATTGCCCAGTGCTTGGAGATCATGGAACAGAAGAAGTTCCAGGCTGTGTCTCCCCATCCCCATCCCATCATCAGGATGTAACTGCAGCCCCCTCCAAGCAGAACCCTCTACCAGAACTCTGAGTGTAAAGATTTTCTAATTCTTTGACACCATTAATAAAAATGTTGAACAACTGAAGACAAACCAGAGTCCCGGATTTTAAATCCGCTGGCAGAAAGTTTTTATTTTCAACAATAGCCTCTTTTAACATCAACTGAAAGTTTATTTTGGGAGAAAGAAGGATGAAGCTGAACATCTGTAGCACTCTCAGGAAGCAAAGTCAGCCCAAGGGGTAACAATTGCTTGATTTTTTTCATGTCCATGTTTTAACATGAAATCCAGAAATCAAGGAACTGCACTTGGACAGAAGAAAGGGAAAAGAGCAAACACACGAGGGAAGGTGTGCAGTTTGCAGCCTGGGTGAAGAACAAAACTCTACCTGCCACCCTCTTGGGATTCCCAAAGCAGCTGTGGAAAGGCTCCACTTGGATTGCTCTGAGGATACTACAGCAATGATCAGGATGATGTTTAAATCCAAAATTCTTCAGTATAGGCTAAAAATTCTCAACTGTGTAACAGAGCACACAGCCTGTTGTACACAATGTTACCACATGTAAAAGTGCTGAGGTTACTTTCTGCTCTTTCAGCTTCTTTCACTCTGCTGCAGCTACAAAGTTTAATGTTGCATAAACAGAACCTCTCCAGCCCCCCAAACTTGTGGTTTAACTGGAAATGATACCAAAGGGTGCGTTTAAAAAATACCTGATTAACCATTTTGAAGAATCATTGACAAGACTGAACTGCTTGATCTGAGTTAAGCAGCCCCACAAATGCAAAGGGCTGTGGGAGGAGGAGTTTGGGTCACCTGTAAACGGAGATTTGCATCTTTTGGGAGCTGGAAGAAGCCCGGGCCAGGTGTTGCTGTTCTGTGCTCATGCTCTCTTGAAGAGCCCGTGGAATGTCACGGGAATGTTCACCTCCACCTCGGCCCTGGCCACCTCGCTCATGTCTTTGGCGTTGAGGATGAGGAGGAAGGCAGGCTTGGGCCCCGCCCCCGGGCTGATCACGATGCTCAGCACCACCCCTGCAAGGTGAGAAGGGGATGGGTGTGGCCCGGGTGGGTGTGGGCCGTGTCTGACCCCGGCTGGGCAAGGTGAGAGCAGCCCTGGCACTCGGGCCACCAGAAATCCCGGGAGTGACACCCGTGCTGAGGGACACGGCACAGGCTGCACAGGGAAACTGTGGCTGCCCCAGCCCTGGAAGTGTCCAAGGCCTGGTTCAAGGCTTGGAGCAGCCTGGGATATTGGAAGGTGTCCATGCCCATGGCAGGGAGAGGAATGGGATGAGTTTTAAGGTCCTTCCCAACGCCAAAATGTCATTGCTCTAGTTTTAGTTTTTCCCTTGTTTCCTCAGAAACTTCCCACCAGTGTTAGCACCTGTCCCACCTCATCCAGGAGCTGCCTGCAGGCTCTGCCCTGCCCAGCTGTGGCACAGCCCTGCAGCCAGCCTGGCACAGCCCTTCTCAATCCCAATGCCACCAACCCCCCCAGCATTACCATCATCTTCCTCCAGAGCATCCGGGTGGGAAACGAAGATCGGCTCTGACGGGTACGCGTCCGGCTCCTGCCACACCCACGTCTCCTTGGTTTTAACATTCAGCTTGCAAAGCTAAAGATGGAGACAACACAAAACCACAGAGATCAGGAATACTCCATTTGTCCCCAAATTGAAGCCATCCCCTCTTGGCTGATAGTTACTGCAGGAGCACCTGTGGAGGGCAGGGAGAGGGAACTCTGCAGAGCTGAGACATTCTAGAACACATGGGTTTATTGCAAGGGTGGTGGGTAAAAAGGGCCTTTTGCCTTCAGCCACCAGCCTGGGCTGAGGGGATGCCCCAAAGAGAGAGGGAGAGAGAGAACAAGAGGGTGAGAGGTGAGAGAGGTAAGAGAGGAGGGAGCAAGAGAGCCAGAGAGAGGTGGCAGGGTCAGAGCGCAGGGGGAAGAGAGCGAGGTCCTTGTTACAATCCATTATATCTCCTTTTGTGTTGAATATTCCAATTTACACCAACCAACCAGTCCAAGACACAAAACCCTATAGAATCTACATACAGCCTATAAGAGCTACTACATTACCATACTGTGTTATATTTTAAACTCTAAAAACTACTCTTTAGAGTTTTCTCTTTTGCTGCATTGACCTTTGGGTCCCTCAGCCAGCAGAAGGGTATTGTTCAATCAATAAAGGGATTCTCCTTCAGCTGGCTGGGCTGTTGTTTTCAGGTTATATAGTAACTAAGGCTCAGTATCCTACAACTCAAAGCAAGCTTTCATTTCTATTTCCATTATAGGTTTCATATTTTCAGAATCTTTTGCTAAACAATCATATTTATAAGGTTTCCCTGATTCATCTTCCCCAACAAGTTACCCTGTCTGGGACAAAGTGGTTCAGCCCCAGCCCGTAGGTGTACGTGTACGGCTTCCCACCGTACTTCCTGTAGTTGATCTGGGGGAATTCAAAGGCTGCAAGGAAAAATAAATGTGTAAATGCTGAGGGTTAGTGGGACATGGTGTGCAGGCAGCACTTGGCTGCTGTGATCTGGGGGAGCTGGGGTGTCCTTGTACCGTGACGTGGCCCTGAGAAAATCACCTCTGGCTCCAGCCAGATGGTCTCGTCACTGCGCAGCGTCGCTGTGGCTGTCGTGTAGGGCAGGGTGACCAGGTTCTTCCCCGTGTCAGCCTGTGACAAAAGAGAAATAAATACCCAAGAGACTGGAGAAAATTTTAGTTTATTTGCACAGCACTGGAGCAAACAGCATCAAACAGGGAAGGCAGCAGTGCAGCAGTGACATGTGGCAGAGCCTCAGCAAGCAGTAGGAGGCGACTGCTGCCGTGTGCTTGGCAGTGCTGCAAGAACTGTCCTGTTCCTCAGCCTAAAAACAGCTTCTCTCCCTCCTGAAGGCATTCAGGGGTTTCATTAAGCACTGCCACGTGGGCTTGCACCTCTCACTTGATCCACAGCCCAGTGAGCTCCGTGAGAGGCTCGGCTGACCGACATCCCCTGCAGCCCTCGGCCCACCCGCCAGCCACCACAAGCGGGGTCATGGAAAGGAGCCCAGCAGCTGCCAGCCAGAGAGCTCTGTCTGTGCCAGGCTGGCAGCTCCAGGGACCTCACATGGAGGGCTGGAGGATTTAAGTGCACATGCTTGGGCTGTGGCTGCTCCTTTCTGTGCTATGAGCAGATCCAGTATTAACTGCTTCCCCACAGGCTCTGCCGTGAAGGGTAACACATGGAGTCATCAAAGAGTTTGGGTTGGAAGGAACCTTAAAGCTCATCTCATTTTCCTTGCCATCAAAGGAAGGAACTGTCTTGTTGGGCACTTCCCACCAGACCAGTTGCTCAGAGCTCCATTCAGCCCAACCTTGGACACTTCCAGGGATGGGGCAGCCACAACCTCCCTTGGCAACCGTATAAATAAACCAGAAAAACATCCATCAGCTAAAGAAAATACAAAATTTCTCTGAAAGCCCATACTTCAAGTTTGCCCTCTTAATTAAAAGGCTGAATTTGCAGTAGATGGGGCAGGAGTGGCAGGGATGGAGCAGACTCAGTACCTTGTCAATGCTCAGGGGCAGGACGTATCTGCGGGCCTCGGGCTGCGGTGCCTTCTCCGCCTGCCGCTTCACCTCGTCCCAGTTGGCCCGTAGGTTGGCCAGGTACAGGTAGTTGTAAACAAACTCAAACCTGCACCAAACAGCATCACAGACAAACACAGCTGGGCTTTGCTAGTGTAGGGGATGTGTAGGTGTTTTTTTGCCTGAAATTCATAGAAGCAGGCAAATGGTTTGGGTTGGGAGGGGCTTTAATATTTATCTTGTCCCAGCCCCTGCCATGGGCAGGGACAACTTCCACTATCCCAGGCTGCTCCAAGCCCTGTCCAACACTTCCAGGGATGGGGCAAAACAGAGTGACACAAGCCCCAGTCCAGCTCCTCAGCAGAGCTGAGCTGTGTGTGCACCACAGCCCCTGTCAGCAACTGCTGGTGTCTAACACAAGCACAGGAAGGGGCTTGGAGCAACTTGGGGTAGTGGAAGGTGTCCCTGCTCATGGTAAGGAGTGGAACAAGGTGAGTTTTATGGTCCCTTCCAGCCCAAAGCAGTCTGGAATTCTATGATTCTATGCCAGGATCAGCTCAGCTCAGGATGTTCTGGTAATGCAGCCAGCACAAGGTTGAGCTTCATCATTTCAGTGCCACATTTCTGTGTTTACATGAAGAGCAACACTCAAGCCTCATCCACACCCTGCTCGTTGCAGCCCCAGGAGCCAGAATAGCATCAACCACTCACCAGTCACTAACATTTCTTAAAGATATAAGTAAATAAAAGATAAAAATAATTCTTTCCTGGAAAATGAGTGTCAAGCAGGCTCCCTGCACCTCTGGAGAGCTCAGTGCTGTATAGTCGACATCTCACCATGTGTTAAATGTTAAATGGGGTGGTGGAAGTGCCAGAGGCCCCAGCAGGGATGTGCCAGGACAGGGAGTGGTGTGTGTGGTGCAAGGGGCAGTTGTGATGGCCAGGGAGCCTTGGCCTCACCCCTTCCAGGTGCACAGGTCCACGATCAGGAACCCGTTGTCCTCGTAGGTGTTGATGTGGTGGAAGAGGTTGAAGGCCGAGGTGCGGTACTTGAGGTTGAGGAGTCTGCCTTTCTTCTTCTCTGCCACGTGGAGCCACACCTGGGAACCACACAGCAGCTGGGCTTAGCCTCAGGGAGATGAAGCTGAAGCCAATGGACCTGCCAAGCCAGGACTGGCTGCCCAGTCCAGCCCAGTTTGGGATGACTCCAGGCTTACCCCCATGGTCTCGTTGGACTCGAAGCAGTCCATGTAGTTGGCTCCCCAAAGGCTCCAGGAGGAGAGGAATTTGAGGAGGTTGATTTTCACTGGTGTCTCCACGAACACGATGTAGTTTGGGGTCAGCCCAAAGCTGTTGGGAAAGGCAGGGGAGCACATCAGGCTCACTGGGGTCAGTCTGGACAAAAACCATGGTGTTGCTCATTTTAAACACATGGACCATCACTCAAAATGACCCTGATTTTGGTTAATCACTTAATTTTCATTGCTGATTACATGTGAGAACCAGTCCCTGGTTCCAGCTGACCCCATGGAATGTTACCTGTGGACATAGGAGGGCTTAAACCTGTCACTGCAGGGGAACTGCACCACCACCTCCGACTTGTTCATGGGGTCTTCCTTGTCTGGAATGGGACAGGTGAGAGGTTATGGAGGTCTCACCCACACCTGGTCCATACTTACAGCATCTACCCAGCAAATTTCTGCCTTTAACACAAAATTAGTCATTTAGAAGCCACGTGGAAGTGATTTAAATACAACATTAAAAAAAAATCTAAAGGAGCTCGAAAAAAACCTCGATGAGAAAATTCATTTAAAGGATAAAGAAATGATTCATAAAGGAAAAGTTTCCCAGCTGGCTCAGAGGTGGGGTTGACTGACCTGCCTGCAGAGGAGGAATCCTGATGATGTTGTAGGCCAGGGCAAAGTTTTTCCCAAAGCAATTCCCAATGTTGTAAACAGTGCCATCGTTCTCAATGTGGGGATGGGCCGTTGCCCCATTGACAGACACGTATTTACAGAGATCCACCTGGACAACAGCAGGGACAGAGTCAGCAGCTTCCCTGGAAGGCAGGAGGTGGGAAGGCACAAGCTCTGCAAGGTGTTGGGAGTCAATACATCCTCGCTCTGCATGTGGGAGGTTCCTCTCAGAGTCTGCAATTGAGCTCTGATTTGCAAACTCCAACCCAAACTTGGAGATGTTCCAGGGGCTGGAGCCCCTCTGCCATGGGAGAGCTGGGGGTGTTCAGCCTGGAGAAGGGGAAGTTCAGGGGGACCATTCCAGTGCCTAAAGGGGCTCCAGGAGAGCTGGAGAGGGGCTTGGAGCAAGGGATGGAGGGGTGGGAGGCAGATTTAGATGGGATATTGGGAAGAATATCTGTGAAAGTGGTGAGGCCCTGGCACAGGGTGCCCAGAGAAGCTGTGGCTGCCCCTGGATCCCTGGCAGTGCCCAAGGCCGGGTTGGATGGGGCTTGGAGCAGCCTGGGATAGTGGAAGGTGTCCCTGCCATGGCAGGGGTGGCACTGGGTGGGGTTTAATCCCTGCCAACCCAACCCATTCTGTGACTCCACGATTTTTGTTTTGGTTTTATGACTAGAATTTAACTAACTTTGCAAAAGGCAAAGTTGAATCTTAAACTAGGCGTTAGGGTTTCTCTTACTAGCTAATACAGCCACTTAAATCTCTATTTATTGAAAACTAAACTTGCATTTCTTCTTCATGTCTGTGTGGATTTCTGTATTTTAATTCCTCTGAAGGTTCTAATTCAATCTTCACATTCCTGAGCACTCCTGGGCCACTGTGGATTTGGCCCAGGGGGATTCATGCTCCAACAGTTTTACTCCTCCACCCCTCCATCAGCCCAGGACAAAGACCCACCTGCTTGATGGTCTCCAGGGTGTCTGGGTTAATCCTGGTGATGAAGTTGGTCTCAGTGCAGGCATAGTAATCCTCACCCACAGGGTAGACATTCACCAGGGCGTTATCCGTCACCTCCACACCTTTGAAGTAGGAGAAAAACCTGAGCAGAGAAAACCAACAGGCAGTCAGGGGCTCCTTGGGAAGCAGAAACTCTGTAGGACATCCCAGCACTGTCTGCAGCACGCCGAGGTACCTGGAGAAGATGTTCTTGCAGGGGTCTGGGTAGGCATAGGTGCCAAACTCGGTGATCACAATCCTCTTCTCCGTCATGGCTCGCACGTAGGCGTCAGTCCGGACAAACCTGGGAGGGCCACCAGGGGAAAGGCTGTTAAGGTGGCCCCAGGCTGTGCAATAAATACAAACATCCCTTTGATGAGCCTCGTGAGAGCTCTGAGAGCTCTCCACAACCTCACATTGCATCTGGAGCTGGGTGTTCAATGGTATCACTGCCAGAGCTCTTCCAGTAATCACATGGACTCAAAATAATCAGTGTCTCCTACAGGCACAGCCTGTTCCCAGCATTTCAGACAAGCAAATTCTTCTTTATTTATTCCTTTTCTTGGGAAACTGGCACAAACCTTCGGTGGTAGGTGACATGCCCCTCCTTGAAGTCAAACTTGTGCAGCAGTGCCTGGCCATCGAAGAGGTGGTAGAAGGGCTCTGAGCCCACCTCAAACAAGCCAGGACCACATCTCAGGAGGCTTCCTCGCAGCCAGGTGGGAATCCTGCCTGTGGGAGAGGCAGTGGTGGGATGGGCACAGCAAATCACACCAAGGATTTTATTGTCACAGCAAGAAAATCAAAACTTCAACTCATTTTCTAATTAAACTTAGTGTTTAAACACACATGAGCTCTTTAAGCTCTGATTTCTTCACCTCCATACCTGCTGTGGACCAAGACATTCAGTACTGAAATGTCTAAAGAGTTCCCCACCCAATCTGACCTTTCTCTACCCCAAATCCAGCCCTGGGAGCTCCTTCCCATCCAGCCTTGTAAAGCCTCTGAGCCCTGGAAGCCCCTGAGGTGTGAAAACAAAGGAGAGCAGGAAGAGATGAGGCCCCAGACCAACCTGTGACGTGGGCAGTCACTGGAGAGGACAACTCCTCCACTGTCTCAAAGAGCTTCTTGTAGCCTCCAGCAGGATGTTCCACCCTGAAAGGGGCACAGCTAGGTGAGCCCAGAGCAGGGGCACAGCTGGGAGGGATGGATCTTTCTGGATGGAATGATCCCTGACTTGCAAAGAGCTTGAGGGAGGAAGGAGAACCACCTTTCCCTGGGAAAAGGCTCTGAGGCTCCAAACAGCTCCTGAGAACTGTCCTGAGCACAAGGAGGGACAGGGACACCGAGGGGACAGCCCATACTGCAGCCCAACAAACCCAGGACACCCAAATCATCAGCAAGCAAAATCCACCTCATATCTCCCAGCTCTTGGAAAAGCCTTTTTTTCTCTTTTTTTTCAGCAAAGAATTATTTGTTGGGTTCCAATTTTATCTGCTGCAAAGCCATGAAGACACACCAGGCACAGGCTGGTGAACTCTGCCCAGAGAAGCTGTGGCTGTCCCTGGATCCCTGGCAGTGTCCAAGGTCAGGGCTTGGAGCCACCTGGGACTGTGCAAGGTGTCCCTGCCAGGGCAGGGGTGGCACTGGATGAGCTTTAAGGTCCTTCCAACCCAAAACCATTCCAGGATTCCAGGATTCTACTCCAAATTTTGGTCAATCCTCTGGAACCTGGAGGTGAGCCTGTTCCCCCAGACCAGAACCACAGCTTGGCATGGATGTGCCAGCATGGACACATGGAGACCTCCCCACTTCTCCTCCCCAGCCCCAGCCAATGCTCCAGCTGGGATGGCTCCCACAGAGAGGAGCTTCAGGAATACTCACTGGCTGTACATCCTCCCTGCTGAAGGGCCTGAAACTCCAGAGCCAAGCACAGAGCCAGAGCTGTGCTGGCTATTTATGGGGTGCTGAGCCCTGCCCAGGGCAGCCCCATCCCAAAACAGCCCCCACCAATGAGAGCACCTCGGGAACAGAGCCTGCTTTCAGCACCAAAATCCTCCCTGGGCTTTGGGAGCTTTTGTCCTGCTGTTCACACAAAAAGGGGCTTTCACTGTTTTTCTGAGACCTAAATTCTTCCCAAGCAGAAGTGATTACAAGGAAAAAAACAAACCCCAGGGAGGAGTGAAACGGAGCGTGCTGGAGCCGTGCCGGGAGCTGGCACCAGCACTTGGTTCTTGCAGGGACCATCCTGGCTCCTCCAGAGCCTCACCAGGAGTCACTGAGCCTGGAGACACCAGGAGAGAAGAAAATGCCAGTGTCAAACATCAGTTCCTGAGGTGGGAGGATCTGCAAGGATCACTGATCCAGCCCCTGACACCCAGCAATCCCGCCCTGGGCATCCCTGGAGCTGCTTTGGCAGCCTTGGGGAAGCCTGGGCAGTGCCCAGCACCCTCAGAACCTTTCCCAAAACCCAACCCAAACCTCCCCTGGCACAGCTGCAGCCCTTCCCTGGCTCCTGTCCCAGGGAGCAGAGATTGGAGCTGCAGCCCCCTGAGGTCTCCCCTCAGTCTCCTCCAGACTCATCATTTGGAACCATCTCCAGGAAGAGTCAACACTTATGAACACAAGAGTGCTGGAAAGAGTCATTTCAAGGATTTAACAAGGTCTGAGGTTCCTGCTGTCCCCTCACAGGCAGAGGATGAGGGTGTTTTATCACCACATCCATTCCCTCCCATGCAGATGGAAACAGCTCCAGGGATGCCAGCTGGGGTGAGGGGACAAAAAGAGACATTTAAACATGCCCCTGTTCCCTTTGCTGCTACAGCCAGCACGTGAGGGTTGGCTTCTTTCCCTGCTTTTGTTCGTTTGCTCCCTCTTTCAAAGCAGTGTTTGGACAAGAGTTCATTTGAGGCTTCTCACAGAAAAACCAGGATTCTGCACTGAGATCTTGACTGAGGCCTCCCTTTAACCCTTTCTGTTAAATAACCATCCTTATCATTTCTCTCTTTATTCCCATTCTAGTTAAGTTCTGTCAAAACCTTAGAAGGGAACATTAAATAACCTGGATCAAGAACAGGGAATAATGAGGGCAGGCCTTTGAAAGCCAAATCCTGGGAAATGTGAGCTTCTCACCTAATAAGTTACTTAACTGGAACACTACATAAACAAAGCATTTATGCAACGTGGAACGGGGTGGGGAAGCAGTGGAAGCAGGTTCAGGCAGGTGCTGAGGGTTGGAAGTGGTTGGTTACAGATGTTCCAGGGGAGGAACAGCTGCCCCCTGCCCTGAAAGCACAAAGTTCCCCAGAGGACATTAAGGCATCATTAATACAGGGTCAAATGAGGCTAATTTGGGGAGGTCTTATTTACAAAATTGTTTGTTTTTTTTTTTAAAGGAGAAAAATGGTATTTCTCTCAGGATCACAGATGTCCCAAGGAATTCCTGGCTGGGAGGGAGGGGAGGCCCTGGCACAGGTGCCCAGAGAAGCTGTGGGTGCCCCTGGATCCCTGGCAGTGCCCAAGGCCAGGCTGGAACAATCTGGGATGGTGGAAGGTGTCCCTGCCCATGGCAGGGGTGGCACTGGAGGGGATTTAAGGTCCCTCCCAACCCAAACCAGTCTGTGAGCTCAGAGCCATGCAGTAGATTAATTATTATTAATTAGACTTTCCCAAAAAGATTCCTGCAGATTTAAACTCCTGTGGGGAAACCTTTATCTTATCATAAATAATAAGCAAATCCCTAATTCTGGAAAAAACAGGGAAAATTAGAACTCACTTCAAGGATCATCCATCACTCCTATTTTGAGAATCACACCAACAGATCCAAAATGAATTTTCCATGAAAATGTCAGAGATACACTTCAAGTCTTTTAATATAAATAAATATCAAACAGCTGATGAGGCTTTTACAGATGATATGAACAGAAGCATTTATGGAGTGAGATAATCATTTATTTATGATGAACTGGCTCTCCTGGTCCTGAACTCATGGAAACTCCTTTGTTTAAAGACAAACATTTTGAGAAGAGAAAAAGGCACTTAGTCACAACACACACACACACACATATAAGAACTACAATAAATGGCACAAATTCCTGACCAGACATTTAAAGGTTATAACAAGAGGCAGGTCATTAGTTTCCCATTAAAAAAAGCCCATATAGAAATTTTTGGTTAACAACAGCTTAATGTGTACTTTCACATTTTCCTATTCCAATACATTGTAATAATTTGTAAACAGATAAATATTTTTCTTTTAGAAGTTATTCCAAAGTATCTGCACAAAAAAAGAAGATATTTTGGCACCTTCCAGCACAGAGTCCATGTAAACATTTCCTCCTTCTCCAGCACAGCCACCACCAAACTCCTGCAGCAACTCCTCTGGTGAATCCCTCAGATTCCAGCAGGGAGAAAGGGCTCAGGTGTGGTGAAATCAGTACCTGAGGCTGCGAAATTTGGGTTTCCTGAGGCTCAGCATGGGCTGTTTGATGGTGGGTTTGTTGTCCAGGAGCAAAGCTTCTGATTCCGTGGTTGGGAACCTGCTCCCGTAGATCTGGGGATATTCCTTCTGGAACTGCAGCACACACAGGCACACCAATGACAACAAAACCCCACAAAATGACAACAAAACCCCACCAAAAAACCCTCCAAAATTCATTTTCTATGAAAACATCAGAGATACACTTCAATATAAGTATCAAAAAGCTGATGAGGCTTTTACAGATGATATGAACAGAAGCATTCATGGAGTGAGATCCTCATTTATTTATAGAAACCGGGCACCAATGACAAGAAAATCCCACAAAAAAACTCCAAAATTAATCTGCCACGAACAAATCAGAAACACACTTCAAGTCTTTTAATATAAATCAATCTCAAAAAGCTGATGAGGCTTGTACAGATGATATGAACAGAATGATATGGAGTGAGATAATCATTTATGGAGAACTGGCACCAATGACAAGACAATCCCAGATGCCATAAAAACTCCAGCTGTGCCAGAGCACACTCCATGCCTGTTGTGTGCCTGCAGAGCTGCTTTCCAGGAATTCCTTGGATAAATGTGTTTTACCCAACAGGGAGCCAAGATTCAGCCTGTTTTGGAAGGGTTCTCCCAGGAAAGCTTACCACTGATTTCATGAGAATGAAAAACCACCTGGAATCAGAGCCTTGATTTGGACATTTTGCCTGTTTCCCCATGCAAGGCCTCAGGAAGGGATGAAAAACTGTAAATATATCTGAACATGAGCCAAACCTTTCCACTGAGGGACTCAAACCACCTTTGTAACTTTGGTGTTGACACAACTGGGACCTTACCCTCTAGAAAGTGCCATGAATTTGGCTTTTCCCAAGAATTCCCAACATTTCCCATCAAGCAGAATGTGTCCAGCAGGCCCAGGGCAGGGCCCATCCCTGTGCTGGCTCTGCTGAGACACCTCCAGTCCTGGGATCATTTTTGGGCCTTCATTTCCTTCCTTCCTCCCCCTTCCCCTGCTGCTGTGAATCATTTCTTACTCCTCACTTACTCCAAGCCTTAATCAACTAGAATTAACCATCCTTCTTCCCATTCAGAAGTTTTGATGGTCTTGAAGCAAACCAGACTCACTTTCAGAGGCCCAGAAAGTTTCCAAAACACACGTGGAAGTCAGAGAGCTGCAGGAGGGGCACCAAAGCCAAGTGTGGCTGCCCTGAAAAAGCTGCTTGTTCAGATGGGAGTCACAAGACTTGCTTAGGAGATTCCAGGACAAGTACAAAACTATTCCATTGGGCAGAAAGACTTGCCAAAGGAAAGAAAAACCCTCCAGGATTAAATCCTGCCAGAAATGCTGTGTTTTAGCCTTACTATTAGGCAAGTTGTTGGTAAGGCCAGGGAAGTGCAAAATAATCTTGCAAATGTTATAAAACACAAAGCCAAGGCCAAAAAAAAGCTTCAGGATTCTCAACACAGAGAGTTTGGTCTCTTAAAAAGCCAAAATTTATTGCTTTTAACACCTCTTGAATTTAACCCCAGCTATGGCTTGTTAATGGTGACTTGGATGGGCAGAGCAGCACAGGGATCCAGGCTGCAATTCCAGCAGGAATCACTGAAGGGAGGAGCAGGAGCTCCAGCAGAAGAATTTGATGTTGGTTTTACACCATTGCTTGAACACCACTGCTGCCAGTCAAAGGCTGGATTATTATGGAGTGGTTTGGGATGGGAAGGACCTTAAATCCCATCTCATCCCACCCCTACCAGGGCAGGGACACCTTTCACTGTCCCAGGACACTCCACTCTGGCCTGGGACACTGCCAGGGATCCAGGGGCAGCCACACCTGCTCTGGGAATTCCATCCCAGCCCCTGCCCACCCTCCCAGCCAGGAATTCCTGCCCAATATCCCACCCAAATCTCCACTTGTTCAGTTTGAAGCCATTCCCTGTGTCCTGTCCCTCCATCCCTTGTCCCCAGTCCCTCTCCAGCTCTCCTGGAGCCCCTTCAGGCCCTGCCAGAGGCTCTGAGCTCTCCCTGGAGCTTCTCCTCTCCAGGGGAGCACCCCCAGCTCTCCCAGCCTGGCTCCATACAATGCAGCATTAAAAACCATCTTTAAAATTCCAAGCAAAGCACATGAAACACTCCAAAGCTTTTGAGCACAAACATGTCTCAGCACATTCTGCTCCTCTCCTGCCCCAGGCTCTGGTGCCTGAGCCCTTCCCTCACAAAGGCACTGCAGAAGCAGATGAAATAAACTCACCTGTTTTAACTTTTTCTTTTTGTCCTTCACAGACAGGTTTTTATCCTTGATGATGTTCTCCAGGAGCTCTGCCACTGCAGCCTGGGAGGTGGAGACCTTTTGTTCTTCAAACTCCTGAGGAGTGATTTGTTTGCAGTAGGAATACGTTGGCAAGATGGCACAAATTTCTTCTTTTTCCTGTTTGCACTGAAAGAAAAAGGGCTCTGCATGCACTCAACTAGCTCTGTACTATTTGAGTAAGTACCTAATAAACACCCACACCCACTCACAAGCTGCAAAAAATTATAATTAACGTCTCTACACTCAAATTGCCCTGGGTTTATTTGCATTTTCCCAACTTCAGAAGTAGCAAATTAACCAGTGAATCTGAGCTGCTCTCGTGGCACCAACCTGAGCCATCTTCATGTACTCGAGGTGATCCCACACTGCAAGCTGCAGGTAAGTTGGGACTTGGAATATTTCCTGCTGATGGTCCATCAGGAAGGAAACCAAACGTGTGGAAAGGAGCTCATCCAGGTCTTCCTCCTCTGCACAGCGCAGGACACAGCGGGAAAACGTCTGGATCAGCTGGAAGAGTTCAGCACAACTTCAGTGGATGAAGGTGTGGGATTTACTCCCCTCCTCTCCCCTCCACAGTGCCACAGATCCTCCAATATCAACTCCCAAGTATGGTCACACAAGGAGGAAAAGTCATCGTTGTTCCCTCGTCTGAATTAAAGTCATCTCTTTGGAATTGAACAGCATTTTCAATTAAAAATCCATATTCTAAAAAGGTAATAGCAGAAAAAGGCTTAAAAAAGGCTTAACCTATAGAAAAATGAACATCTTCACAGAACTGGAGAACAGAATCCTGGAATGGGTTGGGCTGGGGCAGGGACACCTTCCATTGTCCCAAGGTACTCCAAGCCCTGTCCAGCCTGGCCTTGGACACTCCAGGGATCCAGGGACAGCCACAGCTTCTTCCTACTTCTAATCTAAATACAAATCCTTAATTGATCCCCTTGAGCCAAGTGAGGTGATTAAAACCTGCAGAGCCAACCCAACCCAGACCAGATTTAAACTGCAATGACATGGGCTTTAAGGTCCCTCCCAACCCAAAGCAGCCTGGCATTCTAACTGGCATCTGGGTGAAGAAATCAGGCTGAGGAACCATCTGCTTTTCCTTCTCTTACCAAGGTCCTGGTGCCCATGGCATCGTGCAGCCGTGGCATGTCCACATTGCCACTGATCCTGCCCATCATCCTCAGCAGCAGCTGCAGCTTCCTGCGCTTGGGGGGTGGCAGCAGCAAACTGCAGATCTGCAGAGCTTCCACTGCAATTCTTTCCAGGTGAGGCTGCAGGAGATCTACAAGTTAACCACAAGGATAGCTGGTATTAAGGTTTGGAACCAGCTTCCAGCTTATTTTTACCTCAATATTGCAGTTTTCTTGTTCTTTCAGTGTGATTATTTATGTTTTAGAGAAATCAGAAACACAGAAGAGGATGTATTGGCCTTTGTTTGTGTGGTCATCTTCAACTTCCTTCATTATGGTGCGATTAGGACCACAATATAATTAAGGAATGGCACGAATTATTCCCAGAAAATAATGATTTACAGAAGAGAAAAAGACATCTCCAGCAGGCAGGTGTGCAGATTCCCTGCCCCCATCACTTACCTGGGCAGAAAGGCCAATGACTGACACATCAAGCTCATACTGCAAAGATACTACACACTACCATTTGTTAGCAGAGCTACAGCAGTTTAAACAATTTAGCCAGCAGATTTTCTTTAAAAACCCCACCAATCCATGCTCTATCCTTATGCACAAACCTAGCAAGAGTGGCAGAGGTGAGGGAAGCAGGGATTAGTGAGGCCACACAACCAGGCAGTACAACATGCTGCAGAGAGCCCTTACTTGTGCCAGCCAACACACAAGGGGAGGGGGACACAGAGTGCTGTGACAGTTCTGTGCTGCTCCTGCAGAGTCTCTTTTGGATGCTGATGGCCACGGAGGGGCTGGTTTTGCCCTGTCCCCAGGGCTGTGGCTGCACTGTGATCTCAGCACTGGGTCTGTTGATGGCACTGCAGCTCCTGGAGCTGCTCGTGCCCAGCAGGCTCAGGGAGTGACGTGTCCTCTTGGATCCGTGGCTGCCATGCCACAGCTGCTCTCCCCTGGGAGATGGGGCAGGGACCCTCCTGAGGCCTTGGCTCTGGGTTTGACCTGAGTTATCCCAGCCCAGCTCCAGCCCTGAGTTCACTCTGTGCTCCTCCAGCAGTTCTCCACTTCTCCTGGTGCTGCTCCCACCCCCTCCCCTGAGGGGGGCACATCCTCCTTTATCACACACACTTTGAGCAGCAGCTCCAATTCTTTCCAAGGAGTAACACCTTGATCTAAATGCTCCACGTGGCTCTTGGTCATTCCTGAATCCTGCAAGATTCTGGCAGCTCCCTCCCATCAGGCTCCCAGCACTCCCTTGCTGACGTGGCAGTTTGTGCTGCTGCCATTTCTTCCCGTGTTGGTTTTGGGCTCTCAGCTCTTCTGAGGAAAACCTCCTGGAAGCTTCTCCTTTCTCCTTGTCAGACTCTTTGAGGAGCAGGCTTAGGAGAAGACACTCAGTGGACTTGAAAGAGTTCAAGTGAGGAGTTTTTGAAGGCTGAGGGTCACATTTCTCCTCTTGGACAGAACGTTTTCCACTGCCCAGATCAGGAATTTGGATGTAGCCACAAATAACTATCAGGAAATGAAAGAGATGTTAAAGATGCAAGTGGTATGAAAATGAACCAGTTCAGAGAGCTGCTAACTGGGCAGAAAGAAAACAAAGCTAAGATATTAATTAAGATATTAATTACAAAGACTTTAGTTAAGTCCCAAAGCAATTTAACAAGGTCACTGCAACCAACATGCAAGAACAAAGACAAAGGTAACACTGCAATAGTGAGGAGCAGGCAGGACAGGCACACCTTTTTAAGTTTTTGTTATTGAATATGTGGAATGTGAGCTGAAATAGCAATTTAAAGGGAAATCATGAGGCAGAAGTACACTGTAATTAACACTAATAGAGAATGGAGCAGTGATGATCCTCCTCAGACTGGAGCTCCCACACAGACCAGGGGGCCAAGCTCTGCTGTGAATCACAAATTTGTCCCCCAGCTGATCTGAACTCAGAGCTTCCCTGCCTCTTTCTAAATTCATACATACCTAAGATATTAACAAAGAGCTCATAGTATTCAAAAGTAAGCAATGGCTCAGGAAGACTGAGAAAATAATCAGCAACTGTTCTGAACACATCCCTCTCAAAGCCAGAGTAGGTGGCCTGGCTCATGTCATTGTTCCTGGGCCCTGAAAAAGAGGGGAAGAAAGGAAATTCACACCAAAAACCCACAATCCCATTATAAAAGAAATTTCTGAAGATCAGCCTAAATTTATTCTTGTTTGACAAGCAAAGAATCCTCTCAGCAATCCACAAATATTGTGTTTGGCACAATTTGTAAGCAAAACCAGTGTAAGAGATTCCAGGCAGCCACTGAAGAGCTGAGCTCAGTTCTGTTCCACACCAAGAAAATAAATAAAGAAAAATTAATCTGTGGTCTTTATAGGTTCCTCAGCAAAATAATAACCAGCCCTTGGTATGTCCCTTCATTTCCAAAGCACAGTGATCCCAGTTCTCCCACAGGGAGTTCAAGCTCCTTCAGCAAAAGGAAGCTCAGCATGTGGAAAAAAAGCTCATTATCTCTGGTTTCATTTGAGAGAGACTCATCTAACTAATTTACAGTTGATTGTTTAAAAACCAAAGAAAATGGATCTCCCCAGAAGTGTAGGAAATGTTTTGGTCCAGCTAAAAGCCAGGGACTGGAAAAGCAAAGTCCCTTTCACTCCTGAAAAACTGAATTAGAGGAAACCACCCACAGGTTTTGCCCAGTTTCTCAACTGAAACATCCCAGCTGATTTCACACACACAAATATTTCCCTTTCAACTCTCAAAAGAGGTTTCTGGAATTTAAAAGCTTTTCAGTGACTTACAGTAGGCCAAGCACTTCATTGCTGACAGCACCCAGTGAGGGAGATCTTCTGAAATCCAAACAGATAAATGCATTATTTAAACATGAGCCCAAATAATTAATAACGGCTCACACATGTTAAACAACATTTAAAGTACAAAAGATTTCAATTTAAAACTGATTTTAAATATTGCTACAGATGTAATTTTGATAGGATAAAGGGGGAATAACTTCAAGCTGAAGGTGGGCAGGGTTAGGTGGGATATTGGGAAGGAATTTTTGGCTGGGAGAGGATGGGATGGAATTCCCAGAGAAGCTGTGGCTGCTCTTGGATCCCTGAAAGTGCCCAAGGCCAGGTTGGAGCAACCTGAGATAGGAGAAGGTGTCCCTGCCACAGCAGGGGGTGGAATGGGATTTAGGGACCCTGAACTGTGCTGTGCTTTGGGGAAAAAAGTGTAAAAAAACCAGACTGTGAAACAGATTAATTGTTATCTATAAATAAAGAATTTTTAAGCAAATCCAGGGAAATAAATGTCACCTGCTTTGTCCTGCAGGATCACCACCCCGTGCTTGCTGGTGTTGCTCATGTTGTACATGACAAACTCAGGGATGATCTGGGCTGGCTGCAGAACCTCCTCCAACGAGGGCAGTCCCAGAATGGTTTGTAAACTGGGGGAGGAAAAGGGCAAAGATTTGCAAGGGATGAAGGAAAACAAGTTCTTTCCACATCTATTCAAAAACTCTGGATGAGCTGAAGTGCTGCTTGATAACTTGTCCCTTCCAGGTGGACAATCTGAGGACACTTTTCCCAGCAAGGAAGAGCACCTGTGGTGTTTAAAATCTATTTCAGCACCAGCACATGATCAGAAATCCCTTAAATGCAACAACCCAATATGTTAATAAACAGGTTAGAACACCTATGTAAACAACAGAAAAAATAGCTTTAAAAAGTCAGGTGAAAAGTAAGTATTTTTAAGTAAGAAATAGTTAAAACACAGTTTTAAAAATGAAAAATAAATTGTAAAAGGTTGCTTGGGCTGTTTGAGACAAAATGAGGAGGTGCTGTGTGTAATTCATCCCTTACTGGATCTGGATGATATTTCTCCATGTTTCTTGCACATATTCCTGGCTTATTTCCCTCCTTTGCAGCTTGTCTTCCTTCTTTTCTTCTCTTACATCAACTTTTGGTCTTGGCAAGTTTTCCTGAAAATGAGTGGTTATACTGTAAGATAAATGAGCCTCTTGAGGCAATTAAAAATTAGAGAAAATTGGAATTAGAAGAAGAGGGCATTCTGTGGAACATTAAATTCCACCTGCAGCCTCAGCACTGAAATGGAAGCACATGACTAAAAGGAAATGGGAAAAAAACCCCAGATCAATCCAAAATCAGCAATTTTAAAGGTAAAACCACCTCAAATCCAGATGTATTAATATATGAATTATCCTCCTTTAGGACTGGAACCTAAATTCAGAATTTATGCAAAAATCTCAACTGAATCAAGGGCCACACCCACGATCCATCTTCTCCAAAAAGATGGCTAATTAAATGATTTGTGCCTTTTATTTGTCCCCCAAAGATAAATTAAATTTCAACAAGGCCATATTGTGGAGATCATTTCTAGGACTTCACCTTCCAGCCCTCCCAACACTTTAAAATCCCTTAGCAGGGATAAAACTGCACTGAGACAAAACAAAGAAAACCCAAAACAAAATAAAACCCCCTCTCAAATGAATTTATTTCTTAATATTTCTCAGTTCCTGAAGCCTAAACTCTTTTTGATTAAGGAAAGATGCCACAACGGAGCAGTGCCACTAAATTTTACAGAATAAAGACAACACAAGACAACTGCAATGCTGGCAGGAACAGAAGTTATTACCAGAGACTGCAGGAAGTCTTGTTTTTTCAAAGCCCTCTTGGATGAACTGGGCAGTTTAAAAAGTTTCCCTTTGTCTCCAGAGAAGTTTTCCAAGTTCTCCCTTGGTGGGCTTGGTAGAGGTTTGACTGGAGATGTTGGAGGAAATCTGTAATGAATGGGAGAGATAAATAAATGTTGTTAAATACATTCAGAATCGATCTGTAATCAAATAAATTACTTGACAAAACAAAACCTCTGATTCCATACCAGTGTGATTCTGTTAGATTCACTTAAAAAAGGGAAAACACTGATTTTATTCGTTTTTTTTTAAATTTCTCATCTGATAAATTAGCTTTGGGCTGTTTTTCTTGATGCCAAAGCCAAGCTGAAGGTGTTGGCACAGCCTGAACCCAGAACACGAGAAGTGAGGGCCATTAATACCTTTAATTTCAGAGCTGTTTGGCTCTGCTTCCCACTCAGACTTTGTGTAAAAGGTCCAAGAGAAGCCAACCCAGCAGGCAGCTCCTACAAAACCCTCTGGCTTCCCTCCAAAGCCCTGGAGTGCAGTTTGTATTCCAGCAAAAACCTCGGACAGACAAAAGCACGGACACACACACAAGAGCAAAGGAAAACACTCAGAGGAGCAAAATTACCCCAATAATCAACTTTTTGCTCACCGTGCTCAACTCCAAAGCAAGCTCTTTTTGCAAAGAAGAAAATGTTTTATTAAAATCCTCAACCTAAGGGTGGGGGCACGGAATAATTTTACCCTCAATACCTGTACAGGGCACCGTTGTCTTCCAGATTCTCCGTTCCCCAGCGGCCCTTGATGTCCTCGATGACGTGGTTTTTGAGGAATTTCCGCAGCAGCTGCACGGTTTGCTGCCGGGTGACGTCGGGCCCGAAGCTGCTGTTGCTGCGGAGCACCTGGTGCAGCCAGTCCGCGGCCTCGGCGGCCGTGAAGCAGCTGCCGTGCGAGCGCAGCCGCTGCCGGTGCCGCCGCACGGGCATCCCCGCTCGGAAGTACCGGGTGACCTCGTTCCACTGCGGGCAAAAAAACAAAAGCGAGCGGGCACCGCCCGTTGGGGCCGCGCGTGTCGCGACAGGGGGTGGCCCTGAGCATCGATACAGTGTGACAGAGGGCAGGGCGTGGGAGGTCTCTAGGTATCCACATGTCGCGAGGGTAGGGGGATCTCAGAGCATCCAATGTCGCGACAGAGGGCGGGGCGAGAGGTCAGTGCACCCATGAGGTGTCCCTGGAGCGGCCAATGTCGCGACAGCGAGCGGGGCATCCCCAGGGCTCCCCCATGTGGCGATAGCGGGCAAAGGCATCCACAGACAGCCGCAGATCAAGAAAACGGACACGGGGCTGGGGGGGCTGCGACACCCACGTGTCGCGACAGCGAGCGGGGGTTGCAGGGCACCCACGTGTCGTGACGGGGTTGCAGGGCACCCACGTGTCGCGACAGCGAGCAGGGGTTGCAGGGCACCCC
>JANPWX010020090.1:0-151090 GCA_024734555.1 Trochalopteron elliotii
TGAATAATGTAATTTAAGGATAATGCATAGTAAACAATTAAAGTCAACATAACAAAGATAAGATGTGACTTCTGCTCTTTTGGTTACACTCTTCTGGTTTACAGCCTAAATTTCCACCCTCTTTCTTTGAGAAACATATGAATGTGTTACAGAATTCATTTTATTCATGTTTTCACTTTTAAAGTATACCTGAAAGCTGGGACTAAGTTTGATGAATATACTGGTTTTCTTGTCCCACATGAGTATCAGACCAACAGTAGTATCAACCACCATGTAGATGCCCATGGAACGGATTTGGAATGGCATTTTTCCTCCAGGTGTCCTCTGGATGACATCAGAGTGTCCATCACTGAGTACCAGCTCATAGTTCTAAGACAAGAGAAGAAAAAGTTAGAGGCCAATTTTAACACTCACCTATTTTGTAGCTTTATATATTGTTGGCAACTTCTTGAAATAATAATATTATCATCAAAAGGATCCTATTTAACAACCTCATGTTAAGAAATTTCTCTGTGGATTTCCCTCCTTTGCTTTCTAGAGCAGAGAGCGAAAATTCTAGTGGCATTTTTCATTATCTTGGAGGCCACTTCTCCTATGCAGTCTATCTGGGACAGCTTGTTCCATCCTTCTGGCACAACTTAAAGAAAATACTTACGCCCAGGAAAACTTTAATAGACTTAGAGCAGGTAGTTCCTGTAGTGCCACATGGAATGTTCTCAGTGATGACTCTGAAGGTTCCCTGATTCACAGCTTGTTGACCACCACAGTAGTTCTGAAACAGGAGAGTTATATTCACTATTAATTATGCTACATGTTCAAGGCTCTAGGCAAGGTATTTAGAGCAAAAATTTAGGCAGGATTCCATTACCTGGGCCAGAACATATTCACAGTCTCCTTCAAAATCAAAGCGTTTGCCATCAAAGGTGGTATAATGCCCATCTCCATAAACAGAACATGTTTCCAGGCAGGGTTCCTCAGAACATTGCCATTTTCTGTTTCTACATGTGCTACACAAGACAAAAAGCACTCCAAATGTAAAAACTAGACAAATACACACTATAAATATAGATGCATTTCTGTATTTTAAAATGTGTTAAGATTCTAATGAAAAAATAAGGTTTGCTTATTCCCAAAAAGGCAGCATAGCTCAAGAGCTAATGGAATTTATCCAAAGACTGTGTGACTTAATAATAGTCATCTGCATTAGAAAACACCAATACTTTCACATTTCCAGATCCTGTTGGATCTATTGAAATGGAAGGATTTCCTTGGAAGAAAAAAGATTTTTTTGGCTTGAATGAATATGACAACATCAAAACCATGGTGGTTTTCTGACCACTTCCAATTTCTGGGCGGTACCATTGAGAAAAATAGACAGAGTTTGCTTTTTAGGTACTAAGTGGATTGTTTTATGCAGGATTCTTTCCTGTAAGTCTTGATACTAGTAGAGTGAAATGATGTTATTTGCTTAGAGCTTAAATCATTCTATTTTTTATTTCCAAAATATTATTTTTCAGTATGCTCTTACCAGTTGTTACAGCCAACTCTGATTGATTCTCCTGGACTGTAGGAATTCCCATTGTGAATACACGGACAGTCTTCTGGAGCTATACAGCCACCTTTGCCATCCAGCACTTGGTCATGAGGGCATACACAGCCAGAGACACAGTGAGTTTTGTACTGTAAGGACCATAAAGAAAATGTGTCTTGAAACATTTCCCTGCTGGAAGAGTCCAGCTGTAGCTGGTAATTATAAAAGAGACCTTGATTAATATGCTTTCAACTAAGTATAAAGAGTCTGTACTTACACATTCCATATCTAGAGTCTGACAGCTCTTCTGGCATCCCGCTCCTACCACATTTGCAGTGACATTGCCACAGTCAACGTAAACCATGGGAGGCAAACAGACTGAAAGAGAGAAAAGTCACAAGAAATGTGAGACCAACCATGCATTTGCATCTTTGTGTTTCCAAGAAAAAAAATGGAAATACTCTTTTGTGAATGATGTGTACCTTAATGTGATGTGTGTAGCAAGAAAGAGAAACCAAATATTGTTTTGATCTCATATTCACCTGTTTTTTGTGATTATGCTTGGACTACTCAATAAAATTAATTTTTGGTTAGCTTCATGAAATCCTTCCCTTCAGAAAAACAGAACAAAATAAGATACCAGATATCCTGGTTTACTTGTTTGGGGGTTTTTTTGGTTGGTGCTTTGAGGTTTCTTGCTTTTACATTTTAATTAAAATGTGAATAATTTTCCCCTCACATTGAGTTAGGTGACCACATATCCTTTTACCCTGGGTAACCCAAGGGGCTCTAACTTGTATCAGCAACCTGAAAGGCAAGACAGTGTTTCTTATATTTTGAGAATGTCCTCTATGTTACGGAAGTCCTCAGTTAATTTTCATGATTGATTTCAGACTTGTACAATTTGCATCATTATGACAAGAGAAGAAAGAAATTAAAAGAATGAAGATGGAAAGGGAGAATTAAAGGAAATCTTAAGTGATATGTTACCTGGTTCTGGCTTCTCTCCAATGCAGCTCAGCTTTCCATAGGCACAAGTGCTATAAAAACAAGGGAATGGATATTTTTAAACTTGTTAAGTTTCAGCCTACTTCCCAATGAACTTGAAATAATGAAAAATTACTGTGTGATAAAACCAATAAAATGTATCATTTATCAAATAATTTGCACATTTCAAAAATATTAATATTCTATATTAGAGTAGAAAAAAATACAAGTAGATTCTATGTAAATAAGTGTTTGGTCTGTCTATATGCCTGGTTTAAAACTGTCCTTCAGAATAATTCAGATTCCCATCATAATGCAAATAATCTGTAACGGGGTTATCAGGAGTCTTTCACTATGGAACAAACCTTTTACAGTCATGGATAACAAAAGTATGTGTGGAGGCAAGGGAGGCAGAGAGAAGAGGACAGGGTGAGAATTTGGCTGTTAGCAAAGGCTGACCCACAATTAGGGCTGTTTGTTAGACTCCTGTATGTACAATCAGTTTATGCACAATCTTCCAAACATGCGTAGCCCTAAGAATTTTTTAAGAAGCTGTGAATTTTTTCATTGAAAATTTTAGGTGTAGAAATTACTTTTATTTGATTTCATAACATTTATATGATTTCATGATTGCCTATAACCAATCTCTCTTTTCAAAAAAAAAAAAAAAGAACCTCCTACCAGACAACACCATTGTCATGAACAACTTCTCCAGAAGACAGAGGCATTCCTTTGTAGTAACAAGGACAGCTAGAAGCAGGCACACATTTGCCACTGTCATCCATGTAGGTTCCATTTATGCAGGTACAGCCATCAACAGGGACAAACTTGATGCTGCATGTGACATCAGGCTCACTCAGAGACCGGCAGGTAGGTTGACAGGAATCAACATTGTAGGTGTACTGCAAGGACTTCGGACACAAGGTGGTGTATTTTGCTTGAGAGAGAGAGAAGGTGAGTTACATTCGTTGTTCATTCAAGAATCAATATAGGTATAAAGTACTTGAGATAAAGTATATATGATAAATGTGGCATTGTATATACACGTGCTTCACTGATATCCCCAGCAATGTAATGTTTTGTAGTACTAGAGCAAGATTTTCCCTTATAAATATGTCAAATGTTTTGCCCAAGTTAAAAAAAGAACCAAGTTCAGTTATATGAAGACACAGTGTTTCTTCCTCTATGCTATGTTTATACTTCTTGTCAAAGTTGAGAAACACCCTACTTATTTTATTCCAATTGCAAGGGTATTGCTCTTCAGGTTTTTTCTTATATTTCTGAGCAAGTAATCTAACAAAGCCTCTTTTCAGTATTTTTCCTTGTTTGCTCTTTGTCTTTTATGGCATTCCTTTCCTCCTCAGCTTCTCGAAAGTCAATGCTATACTTAAACCCCAGTTTAATACAATTTACTGTGAAGTCCCTGAGAGTTGCTGTGTGGGGCCTTCTGGGTGATCATTTTCTAAAGGTAAAGGGATGTAAAACTTACTGCAGGCTTTGCTCCGCCATCCAGTGAGAAGAACTCCTTTAGCAGCACAGGCTCTGACATAGCTGGAAAGGGCAGCACACATGCAGTCCTCACTCTTCTCACAGTTACACGTGTCAAACATACAGGTCTAGGAACGGGATGATATGTGATCATCAGAATGTCATGTCAAAGCCATGGCACTCTGCAGTTTTTTAAGAGTGTTATGTTCATTAGAGGTTAAAGTGAGTGTAACCCACATGTATAAGTAAATATATGCCTGATTTTCACTGAGCTCTTTCAAAAGAGATTATATGAAAAAAGTAATTAGAGGTCCACTATTTTGATTTTTTTTTCTTTTTTCATGTGTTGGCAGTTTTCCAGCTACTTCAAATTTGTTGCCACTGTGCCATATATAGTTAGAATAAATGGAGATTATTTGATGCCACGCTGCTTTTAACTCTTAAGCTTAAGAGTCTGGGCTCTTTGCAGCAGAGGAACAAAGAATACAAGAAGTTATTTGATATGTTTCTGTGCTGGACAGGGATAATATAATACTGTTAATTCCAGATTATGTTTATTGAACGTAATCTTACAAATTTCCAATTACAAGAAGATTTTCTAAAGTACCCGGGGACTCTGTTCCAGGATTTCATCACCTTGAATTCCTGGCACATTTTTGTTCACATCTTGTCTAATTCTCATTGCTGCTTTTTATGCACATTGCTTGTCTTTTCTTTGCATATATGCAAAAGTCTTCTGAGAACAGTTCAGAGGAATTAAAGTGCCAGTTAAGATTCTGGCTAAAGCTTTCATTATATCTCACAGAAGGGACCATTTTTATCCTTTGACAGCAAATCCAAACTTCTAACTTAGTCTTAAAGTTTGCACCTAAAAATAGGTGCAGGAAGAATACACCTGTAAGTTTATCCTCCAGGGAATGGAAAGAAAGATAGTTCTTTACAAGCCAAGGGGTCATTCTTATCTACACAATAGGAAATTTTCTCCTTTGTGAAGCTATCATGAATGCATCTCCTCACAACTGGCAAGTTATTCTCTCAGGTGTTACAATCACAAATCTGAGATGTTTTCTCCTATATTGGATGGAGTTAGAGCCAAATACCTTCTGGTAAACTTCTGGATTCACTGTTGAATGACATTCAGCAAAAGGTCCCGTAGTATCGGAGAGCAGTCCACACCAGTGCTGAGCATACTGGTCTGTGAATTGAAAACATGGTAAGGATTTCTATGGCACTTCATTTGCAAAGCTCTTGTGTAATGGTGTAAATAGACCTCCTCCAGGGAAATTGCAGAAGCTTAGCAATATAATTAAACTCTGCATTTGCTGAGACACACCGTCTTTTACTTCCTGTAGGCAGAAATATGAACTCTTCATATACTGAATGTTCTCTAATTCATGATAATTGCCATGGAATAAACTAAAGATCCCCCTAGCTGAATTTTAAAAAGAAAGGTTCACACTGTAAATTAAAACTATGCTAGTTCATCTCAGAAAACAGAAGAGTAGCTTCTGAATACTCAAGAATTATATATTTTGTTGACTGATATGGAGCTTGAATGCTTTCACTCTCTGAACTGTAAGTCTGGTTCTTAGTTTAACAGTGGAAGGGCCACAACCTTCAGAGGGGCTAGGCACAGCTTTTTTTCCTGTGTGACAAGCAGTCCTTTCCAGGGATGAATCCCTAAAATGCTGTATGCTTCCAGTTTCCCTTAAGTTGACATGCTGTCTTGATCCAAAGGAAAATATCTGAAGATCCAAAATATTTTGCTAGTTATTATTTATTAATTGAAGACTTCTAGTGTCAACTGAGGAAAATTGTGTTTGTGTGCAAACAGTTCTGCTAATTTGGCTAAATGCTTGGTGATTGATCAGCTTATTCCTTCTTTGCACCTTAAAGGAGAATAGAAGAGGTTACTGAGCTTACCATTTTGTATGCTGACAGTACAGGGGTCCTCAAAGGTATTTTTGGCATCAGGACAATCAGCCCGAGTTTTCCAAGTATTGCCAAAGGCAGCTGAAGTTCCCTCTATCACACCACTGGTGGTTTTGAAATCATCTGTCTGTACATCATTGAAGTTCCCACAGAGACCTAGAAGGAAGCAGATGGTCTGTACAAGTCTCCTACAGGATGACAGGTACTGGTGAAGGCAGTTGTTAGGACAAGGTCACTCACCACAGGTCTGCCCTTTATACGATGGGTCTAGGTCTATAAAAACTTGCATTGAAGGAACAAGTTGAACCTGGAGCTGAAGACCAAAAGTTGTTTGCAGTATTATGAAGAAAGATGAAGGCCTGAAGATGGTGACATTTGCTAGGGATATAAGAACAAAATTGTTATAATTTCACTTGACATGAACATTTGAATTAATTGTTCTTTATAGGAACAATACAGTAGGGGAGTAGTAAAGGAATTCTACAACTGTGTTTGATATGATCCTAATTTCTGAGGAACTGGCAGGAAAATTAACCTGATAGGATTTCAAATCCAGCACCAAAACAGTCTAACCTCAACACCTAAGCAACAAATATATGCAAATCCTCCAACTTCTGTCAGGTGTTTTGAAATGAGGAAAGAACACACACTTCTGTTGTTATTTAAAAGGTTGCCTTTTTTGATGAAAATGCTGTAGCACTATTTAATTGAAGACTCCAGCCTGGACCTTTTCTGTCTTTTTATGGTTTGCTTTGTGTTCAGCTGCAGTAGTGTTTGAGAGGAACTGGCATGTGAGAAACTTCAGTGATGAATGTGCTTTGAGACCAAGGACGGGGGGAACACAGGGAACTAAATGACTTGAGAAATTGGAGTCCAGTTATATGTCAGAATTTTTCTTTCCTCTCTTATGACAATGTTTGGATCTGAAAGTGTGCAATAACACTATTTGTTTGAACTAATTAGATATTGCTAAATTTAAACCTTGATTTTGCTAAAATTATTAGTGTTGAATAGGCAAATCCTATTACATAAAAATGGGAGATGGTGCTCTATGGCAGTACTCTGGGTTTGCTTCAGTATAACCAGAGGTAGAATTTGGCTTTAGTTTAACTCATGTAATATAATGTTAGAGTAAATGAGAAATAGAAGTTTTTCAAAGGAACATACCTGCTGAGAATGGTAACTGTGTGTAGATCATATTCACAAATACACTCCCAGAAGGCTGGATCACAATGTTCTGTCCACAAGAAAAGACAATTTTTATCAAGCAGATAAATTAAATACTTTCCAAATGTTTCCTATCCAATACTACTCAAGATAAAGGGAAAAAAATGGAGGGAGACTATGATGATGTTCTGATTCCTGTGTTATTTCTTTAATCTTTATTACTATGTTTCAGTGACTGTCTAAGAAAGCAAAGACCAGAAATTATCTAAGTAACAAAAACCTACAAAGATCTTCTCTTCTAATGTGCTCACTTTATTCTTAATTTTTCTTTTTCTTTTAATAATGTTAAATAATGTTTAATAATGTTCTTTTTCATTTAATAATGTTCAAATGAGACAAAACAAAAAGGCAGTGCAGATTTCTTGTCTGTCCTGTTATGTGTCATTTGCCTTGTCTGTTAAGCTTAGAGAACATCCCTGCAGAATGTCAAGTGTGTACATTTGCTACTCACCGTTTGTCCTCCATTTAGGCTGATGGCCACACCCTTGAGGCATGTCTCAGTGTCAGTCAGGCCACACTTGTAGATATCCCCCAACACTGTGAATTCATTGCTGTCACAGAGCTTGAAGAAGAAAACAAGAGATATTAAAAGGATTTGCTATATTGAAATATTGTTATCTGAAAAGAGTTCAGACCAAATAGAATTCTTAGTAAAATGAGTCTTAATATATTGTTTATTTCATTTCCTCTCACTTATGTGGTCTAACATATGTCTAGAGTCACCACATAAGTTGGCATTCATGCAGTCTCCACACTGGAAGCTATACATTGCTTCTGGCATTCAGGGGTGAGTTAGACATATTAATCTGAACATGAAAACTGCCTCATGTATTAGTAAGACTAGTTCCTAATGTGTAGGTAGCACCTCTTTAATATGCTGAAGCAGAAGGAGATGTGCCTTTCTTGCCTACTGGTTATGAAGTTTACCAGGGAGAGGAAAAATTGTTTCCAATGTCTTCTGCACTGAACAGATTATTCAAGACCTTGGTGATCTGAACATTCATTTAACAGGTGGGAAATACGGATTTAAATATTCTCTCATATGAGAAAATGAAACTAAAATTATTATTCAGGAAGTTACTGTATAAAGGTTCAGATTTTCATAGGACTGTGTTCTGTGAGCCATCTTCAAAATGTGCCTAATGGCCAAAACAACAGGGAAAGACTCAGAGAAGGCTGTAATTCTGAAGGTGTTTTACCACTTCTTGGCATATTGAAGACTAAATTGAGGACAGCTGAGATGCAGAATTATATCCATTTAGAAATTCAGTATTAAATTCTGGGGCTTTTTTAAACTTCTGTATAGAAATTTAGGGATTTTCCTCTACCTCCATAGACCCTGAGAATCTAATTTTACATGTTAGTGCCAAAAGGAGGAGTTTAATTTGTAAGTCTGACCTATGGTGCCATTGTGCATCAAGGCAGTGCTTGTGAATCTTATCCAAATTTTCACTGATTAAGGCTAATCTATTTCTAAATCATCTCATTCTAGCTCCTTTCTAAAATTTCACAATTCTTTTTCTTGGTAACATTCAGATTGATCGTATCAAGAACAGATTTTATATAACATGAAGTCCTTATGAAAATAGTTTACCTTAGTCATCCAGTGACTAAAATAAACAATGAATACACTTACAGTTATGAAATCTAACAAAAACTTAGTACAAATCCTAAACAATGATCAAAGAACACAAAAATACTACAATATAATTTAGTATAACCCTAACAGAAAAGCCCCTGAAATCCATTTAGGGATGTTATCCCTCTAACCATTAACCCTCAATCCGTGTTAACCCTTTGAGATTCAGAAAACTGATGATATTGCCAGTAGTTTTCATCAAACAACATTATATATAATAAAAACACTTTTCTTTAGTAAGGATTGTGACTCATTTTTACCTTGGTTAGGACATAGCTACAGTCTCCAAAGAAGGAATAGTATTTCTCGTCAAATGTTGAAATGTGGGAACCTCCTTCAATACTGCAAGTCCCGGGGCATGACTGAGTGACACAAGACCATTCACCTCCAACACAGGTACTGAAATGAAGGAGGCATTCAATAACATTGGATAATACAAGTGTAAATGAAATAAAAAGACAATAAGGGCAGATGCCTTAATTTTCCTCTTGAAACACTGATCATACTGCCAAAGAAACCAGTATTGCTTTGAAATCTCAGACAAATATGAGGCAGGCACATTTATATTAAGGTGATAATTTTCTATATATATTGCTGTTCATTTCCAGTCTTTGGACAGAATTCTGTCCTGGTGAACTTGTAATCTATGTCAAATGTGTTAAGTATTTCTCAGAAAATAAATAGAGAGGTACAGTTGCATACACTTACACAGTAATACTTCAGTAATTATAGGGATATTAAAAATATGTATTTGTCAAACACGCCTCTCAAATGCGATCTCCCACTCTAAATGCAACATGCCCCCAAATGTCATGTCCTCCATAGTATTTATATGAGCATCTTAGCATTACACTGTAGTGCTGCAAAAGTGTAACACTAATTCACATTTTTAAACACCTCTGGTATTTGACTTTGATTATCTTCCTTCATTGGTATTTCTTGAAATTGAAGCTCCTGTTCAAAAACTCAATTTTTTGTTCCAAGTATGAAGGGAAAACAGACATGAATGTAAACCACTAAAGCAGTCTAATTATGGAACTTCAATTGGTAAGTAGTTGCTCATTTGTTTTTTAAGGGATAATCAGTAAATATTCAGCTAATGCACAAAAAAAACCCCAGCCCAAAACCCAAAAAACCAAAAAATGAGACAATATGTTACCATGATCTGCATTTAGATGAGAAGGAGGCACCAGGAGCATAAGTTTCACCTTCATAGGTACAGTGGCATTCTCTGCGGGGGATGCAGCCAGCACCATTAACATCATCAAACACCATTCCTAGAAAAAGAAAGGGTCTATTACTTATTCTGTGCACTGCAGAACCTGCCTTTGAACACATAGCTAGCAGATGTCTGAGACTATGTCCCGTTTCTTCTGTACTTTAAAATAATAGGATGCAAGCTATGTAGAGATCGAAGGGCTATATTCCATTGAGGTCTATCTAAAAATCTTAGCATGATCAAAAGGGGCCTCTAGGAAAATGCCTTTCTGTTATGGGCTTCATTAGAATAGAATTAGGATTAAAACTAGTAGGTAATAAACTGTAACAGATGTACCATTTGTAAGACTGTCCAGGGACATACCTATACAGTAAATAGTTCTATGACCAGAGACAGAGGATTGCCTTAGAGAAGTCAATGCTACTACACAAACAAGTGATGGTGAATTCTGTGAGACATCATGGGGATTGGAAGAACAGCTGCAAGGGGTGAAGCTCCTGTGATACACAGTCACAACAGCAACAAAAATTTAGACCCAGAAGTATGCACAAGGAGAACACATCTTGTACTGATACACAATTCTTGTGTGCAATTCTCTGAAGCACCAGATCTAACACACTGCCCCAGTGCTCTGTCAGCTCCTTGTTTAGACACACCACCTGACAAGAAGGATTTGGTCGTTTGTGGAACCAGATGCAGCTTCGCTAACAGCAGGAGTTATGATTGCATGCAAAATCTGCTTAAACACTTCATACTTCCTCTGAACTGAATTGGAATGCTGAGAATAGATGACCGTGTTGTTAGAAGCAAATTATCTTATTGTCAGTTCAGTTATTTATACATATATATATATAATAGACATATATAAAGCACATTTGTTGTTTAAAAGGGTATATTTAGTAATTTGAATAGAAATAATGCATCCAGGGAAGAAATGTAGCTATTACTTCAATGATAATAACAGTGATGGTGTGATGGGAATGACCCAGAACATGAAAGTTGTTAAATGTGTACAGGTGAGCATTCTAGGGCTATAGTTTGGCTATGAGAAAAAGGCAGGAAGTGAGCTTGCCTGGAGGACAGACGCAGCCATCTGTACAGTGATCTTCACAAAGTGCAGATCGTTCTGGGTTGCTGCACGTGTCAGAGCAGGGAGAGCCACACTCATGGTATTGCATGTTGAACGGACACGATTTGGCTAAAAGTAGAAAGAGTATTATAAAGCTGACTTTTCATTTAAAAGTTTGAGAAAACAGTATCTGCAATTTAGGTTGTTTTGTGTCAAGGTATGACAAGATATCTTGATCCAAGTGGAAGCTGAAACATTTTAGATTTTCTGGTTTATAATGAAAATCTCCTAGGCAAAATCCCCATCACTTCCATATTCCCAAAGTCTTGCGTATGACCACGTTAAAACTGATTTCATGATAATTGCATGCACTTTTAAAATGACTGTCTTCTTCAGGAGAAAACCTCACATATTTGAAGTTTGCTAGATGTGTGTAGTAAGCACACACTTGAGGGACGTCGCTTCCAGAGATACTCACGGCACAGGTCTGAGGTTCTCCAGTTCAGGGGCTGTCCACCTGCATGAGCACACTGCCTGGAGTACTCAGCAAAGGTGTTGCACATGCAGAAGTCAGCCATAGAGCTGTCACAGTGGCACAGGTCTTGTATGCAAGTTTCAATGTAGTCCTGGACATTCACGAGCATGTTACAACTCGTAAATGCTTTGCTGGTTAGTACTGTCTCACAGATAGAAGCCTAGGAAGGAAAAGAGAGAAGGTAAACAAAGTGTTAAGAAAATAGTGGAACTAATTATTTAAGGCATGGAGCAAATATTGATCTGGTCCAGAAACCCATCCAACAGTAGCCATAAGCTGATATTTAAAGAAAAATATAACAATAGGGCAAAACCACATGGAACTCCTTTGAATAACTCTAGTGGCTTCAATATCCTTAGTTACCATCACCTCAGGTCACTTCCCAAGCATTATACTATTTCTTAATATAAAGACATCCTCAGTAATTTTCTCTTTCAGGAAAATACTCAGTCTTCTTGTAGAAGGGGAATGCGACTTTTTGGCATTCATTTTAGCAAAGAATACAACATGAAATTTAGAATATTTTTCTTTTGAGACCTACAGTTGAGTCATGTTCATGCTCTATTTGTTTCCCTTCTAAAAATTTACTCCAAAGACAGAGAATGTATTCACACTGAAAAAACAAATTTTGAGAGAGAGGTTCTTACAAATTCTCTTGAGCAGTTCATTGGAGAAGTAGGAGGAATAGGATCATCACACTGCTCTGTGGGTCCATCCATCTTCTGCCTATTACCAAACTGTATGGGGGTCAGTTTTGTCTCTGTAAAAAATAGTTCAAATATTAGAGTGATGCTTACTGAGTTTTGCATGGGGTTTTCTTTTGTGACACTACCTACTACAACATGAACAAGGATTACCAAATAATATCACTATAATATGAAAGGGAAAAGATGAGCAGGATATAAAAAGAACTGGATCCTGACTATTGAAAACAAGTAGAAATTTTTATGTGGCAAGTCTTAAAATATCTAACAGTGATGAAAGCAGTCTAATACATCTCAAAGTCCTGACTTTGCACAACTGACATCACAGGAATACATGAAGAAATATCCCCAGTTTTCCAGTTAATACAACCCATATTAAAGTATATTGTAAGAAGAAAAAAAAAATAATGCTTTTTATTACTTACTCCCTGAAATAAATTCATTGCTGACTGGAATTCCATTGAAGTCCCCACAAAGTCCACAAGTTTGATTGGCATACTTCTTATCTAGTTCCACCTAAAAAAAAAAGGAGGAGGGAGGTTTATAGAAATGGCAGTCTTGATGGTTAGGAGCACAGCCTATAGCAGTATTGCTCATGTACTCAAAGTTTGAGATGTGTTTGTTGTAGAGACTGTGCTGTGTCATAACAAGGTAGGCACCATTGGAATGGTCAGTGATGACCAAAAAAATATCACTCATAGCTCTGGGTTGTGAACATCAATACTTTGCCAGGTCTGGAATCTGAGGAGTACTTCACTGGGAGGTAGGAACATTATAATTCAGTACCTATTGATTCTGAGCTGAGTTTGGTGGGGAAAACAAAAAGGGAAATTGAGAGAAGACTGGAAGACAGAACAATACACTAAAAATGGACACAAATCCAGAAGTAACTAATGCCTGCCCAGCTGTAATACTGCAAAGGTGTAAACAGACTGTCCTAGGGTGACTATGATGCCTGTATCCCCACACCGTCTGTTCTGTACTTTTAAAACTGGTTCTGAGAGTGAGCAGGGAAAGAAGAAGCGCGCAGTTTGTTTTGAGAAACAAACTCACTCCTCTGAATCTGCTCTCGTCCTTGGGACTGTGTGGTTTTTTTTTTCCTTCGTCGGATGCACGGAGGGCAGCCAGAGAGAGTTTTTTTTTTCCCTTTGTTAGTCTAGCTAGCTGAGGCAAAGAAGCTTTCCTGGACTGTTTTTTTTTAATTATTATTTTTTTTTTTCTCTTTGGGACTGTTTAAATCTGCTCTGGACTGAAAAACCCAGAGGAGCACCGGGATCTTGGACCCGTGGCCCACCGGGCCGGGACTCGGCATTTTTCAGCACTGAAGGGACTGATAAACAGACTCCTGGCACGGACTCTCAGTTTTGCCATCTCTCTTCGGAGCAGCGAGAGGTTTTATTGTTTCATATTATTATTATTGTTATTATTATTATTATTCATTCTTTATGCTTGTGGGCATTTTGTTTGTTAAATAAATAGGGTTTTTTCCACTCTTCTCTGAGGGAGTTCTTTCCCCGGACCGGCTGGGGGGAGGGGCTGTTTGGATTTGCTTTTCAGAGGAACCCCATTCAGAGATTTCCTCCCAAATTTGCCCTAAACCAGGACACAGACTATTTTCAAAATACAGACTTTCTGCTGTGTTTTGGATGTTTTCTTACCAGGAGGGCATCTTGTCCATTCCAAAGGAAGGTCAAACCCAACTTGGCAGAAACTTTCAAATAGTTGTTACTTCTCTCTATCAAGACTCCCATATGGCTGTAGGGCATCTGAACCCTGGGAAAAGATCATCGTAAGTCAGCAGGGTTAGGGACAGAATATCCATTGAATGTCCACAATTATATCCTTTCTCATTCTCTTTGAGAACTTTCAACATGTATCTGTGAGGAAATTAGAGCAATAACTACTACAGACAGAGGTTTGTAATATCTTGTCCATTTCCTATGCAATTGTCTCTCATCATGCAAACGGATCGGCCTTGCTTTTCCTGTTCCTTTTGGCTTTCTCCATTAAGGGTGTTTTGCTGGGTAAAATGTTAGCAGCTATCTGTGATTGTATTGTCCAAAAAAGTGTTGGGAGGCTCTGTTTTGCAGCCAGTGGGTTTCGGGATATTACTATTTACTCCTTAAAGCATTTGATAATAAAGGGAGAGACTCCAGGCTTTCTGTGACATGAGTGCCATTCAGGAAGTTGTACCTGAGATAACCTTTAAACTAGTTCACTGTACATAGCTGCCATAACAGACAGCTCACTCTGGGATAGCAGGCCAAATATTTACCTGGCCTTTTGGGTAGTTTTTACACCCTATACCAAAGTCAGTGCTACAATTGCTACATAGATAGCAAAATTCCAGAACAGATAATTTTAAATTAATTCAGGTACGAGCTGAAGAGCAGTCACTGCTTTACCACACAGTGTTCAGTGCAAGGACAGAAGCTGTCAAAAATTCCTCTCAGATTCTGCTGGGGTAAAATTAATGGAAAGTGCTAACTTCAAGGGTGTAAAGAATGCAGCTTATAGACTTAATTGCATACGTACACTATTGTAGCAGTGGGACAGCATATTGGATATAGCTCATCTGAACAAAACTGCCACAGGGATAATCTGCATAAGTGACACTTAGCTTGCTGTCAAGCCCTCCTTGTTTCTGTTACTACTTCAGGAAGGACCTGAGCCCTCCCAGTGCTTGGGAGCAATGTGAGATCAGATGAGGGAAATGGATACTTGCTCAAAGAGCCCACTGGGAGCAAGGTGGGAACATACAATTTGTCGTCGAGCAGGACAGAGCTGGGGGTCAGTTCAATCACTATTCCTTCCAGCTTCATGATGACACGAGTGATCACAGTAGCATTTTCCACCATTGCACGCCTAATCTGGATGTTGAAGTCCTCGTAGGAAGACTTGCAGTTGGATGCAAAGATGTAATTGCAGACCCCAGGGAAGTAAAAGATGTCCCCGTCAAAGGTCTTGAAGTGGAAGTTACCCCATGTGCTGCAGACACGGCCATTGTGAGAGGGGTTGCCAGCTGTGGATTCAAAATAAGGAGTAAGTATTTTCTGTAAATTTTTGTGATACCCTCCTTGTAGATGCTTTATCCCTCCTGCTTCTTTCATCAGCCTCTGTCCAAAAATCTTTTTTTGTTGTTGTTCTTTTCGTTTTGCCAAGCTGTTTCTTTGCCATAATTTATTTATTACTTAAGTTGCTTTTTGTGCTTAATCAGTTTTGCATAGGGATATAGGGCCTAGGATCAAAAGAGACCTCCTGGGTCACTAGATCCAGTGCTCTAGTTCTGATGACTTCCTTATCCTATAAATCCTTCCCTAAATGTATGGAAGCCTTAGGTTTTACCATAAAACCATGTTAAAGCTAGTTTAAAACTAGCTGATACTCCTACTTGGGAAGGCCACTCATACCCACAACCTCTGAATGGCTAGAAGACTTTTGTCAACATCTTCTGAAATATATTCTCATCCCATGTATGCCTGGTTGTTCTTGTGCCAAAATGACACTTCACCTTGATGGAGTTCTACCTCCCTGCTTCTCCCCCTGCCCATTATAGAAATCTTTCTTTACAGTCTTCCTTGCAAGCATACTCTCCAATATCCTTGATTACCTTCCCAGTCCCTTTCCACATTTACACTCAGCCTGCTTGAATTGTACTCTGTTCCCTAGATAAGGTGTCTTGACAGTTTTCAGCACACTAGTATTTTCCTCTCTTTTCTGGAAATATATATAACACTAGGGGAAAACATGTGCAATGCATATGCATGTATATATGTATTTTTCTTTTTTACTGCTGCATCATAAAACAATGAGGCAAAGCAGTGGATTCACAGTTAGATTATCCACATTACCTGATTAAATAATTCTCTGCTAATTTTTTATGATGCTAAAGGACCTTACAAAATTTATTGATATTTTTCAGTCACTCCATGCTCATTTCATTAAGAAGAGCACAAATATCTGAGCCATGACATTTGCTTAACTTACCCTTTACTTTCAGTGCATTTTGAAAAGGTGGAATGATTGTCACTCCTTGGGATTTCAAGGCTGGTAGAAAATAGGAAGGAGAAAAAAAATGATCTTTAATCTTTTTTGAAATCCTAAAACATGGGTAGAGATTGCCTAGTCTTTTTAGTGATTAATATTTCCTACAACTATTTATGCTCTAGGGGAGAGTTTCCACAAGGTTTTATTGGTGGTTTTTACACAATGCTTTGTGTCCTTTCTATACATTTCACTAACAGCCAATTGTACAGGCTGTAGTACTTTCTTCCATCATTTGTTCAAGACTCCCATCTGATGCTGGCCCTGATACTCTGAACTCAAAACCAACAATATGATCCTCAGAGCACTGTATTGTAATAGTGATTACAACAGCTGTTTTTAAATTATCTGTGACACATATTTTGCAGAGCAGACTTAATGATCAGTTATTTCAGCCAGTCATCACTAATACACCAGCCAGCTTTGGATCTTTCCATGCTTATTTTGTGCTGTCTAGTTATGTGTCATGCATGATCCTGTAGTACTTAATTATTCTAATGTTTAAGGTAGTTACAGCTTTCTTATTCTCTTGTGAGTGATGCAGTCATCTTGACACAGTGTAAAAAAATGTGCCTTTTATTACCTACTATCAAGTGCCTTGGTGATATGTATGTAAACACACACCTCTTCTGAAAATAACTTATATCTAAAAGTGTATGTACCTTTCGTGAAGTTAAAGATTAGATAACTGTATCATATCAGTAGAGCAGACCCACTGGGCCAGATCTCAGAGGAAGTTCTCAAGCTTAGAGCAGTCAGAGAAGGGCTGAAAACGGGATATATTGTACAGAGGACTCCTCTTTTAACGTGTGTGGTATATTTTAGCTAGGAATCAAAATATTCTAGTAATCTTACTATTTATCACCTTTCTTTGGAGCAAAACCTTAGAAAGGGATCAGCATAAAAATACCTACATTTTTGTCGCTGCAGGAGAGATGGAGAAACATGCTCTGTTGGTTGTTCACCACCCTGGGCTTGAACTGCATCAAGAAGAGTAGTAAAGGAAAGTGTGAATGTCTAATTTTCTTGAGTTGCCTCATAATGTCTCAATTATATCTGTTTAATCATGCAACACTTAGTCTATTAAAAAAAAATCAAAGATATGTTTATGCACAGGAAATCAAAAATGCATCAGGACCCATGCTACATGCAACCATGATGACCAACACCACTCCTTCAGCCTTTTCCTTTTTAGTTTTTTAATTTTTTGGGTAATAAATTACTGTAGGGAAGCCATCAAAAGCACACCTGTGGTGATTTGAGTAGGTCCTTATTCTGTCACAGTATACCCCTGGATTCCATTGTAAGCTTTTCAGATAAGGGACCTAAATTTCTTAGGTTTTATGATCACTCTGTGCTTTAAGCATCAGTAAAACCTTTTTTTCTAGCTAGATGGCTTTAAAATAAGTCCCTTTTGTACAGGAAGAATTCACTTTAGGGTTATAGAATTGATCTTTGTCAAAACCAAAGTTACTCTGTATTTTACAGTTTGAACTCTCCTTATAATAAGCCACAGAAGGAAAATAAATGCAAAAGCCACACCACACAGAAGGAAATAGGTCATTCCAATAGATACATTTGTGCCTGTTGACTTTGTCCCAAAGCAAAGAAACCATTTTTCATTCCATTCCACTGCAGCATCAGAATAGGAATATATACATTATCCACAGGGGCCAGAGAGGTTTTTAATGCACTGTTTAGTGAGAGTTCATCAGAGGGCAGGTTGAGGTGAAGGCTATTCTGGTCAGAGAAAATTGCAAGGGCAGGTTCATCTCTGCTGCACCTCACAAGGGCAGTCTGTAGATAGGACACTAGAGGGGCTAAGGCTGAAAGCAGAGCTGTAGGGAGCCTGAAAGGCCCCTCTTGGGGAAAGAGCTGGGGGTCTGCAGCTGGGGTTAGAGGACATGGGTCCACCATTCAGTGCTTCTGGGCTCCTTCAGTGCCCAGCCTCAGAGAGCTTTTTGCTTCTCTCTCCATGCTCTGTGTGGCTCTGCTCTGTCTCATACCACATGCACTGCAGATCCCTGCTGCCACTGCATATTGTGCTAATGCTACAGCTACATGCTCCTGTCATAGGCTATACTTTGACACTTCCACGTCTTAACATAAATTACTATGGAACTACCTAGGAGCAGGAAAAATATGAAATCATACAACAGGATCTGCACTTGAGATCAAAATGCATTTAAAACTAATGCTGTTGTTACTTTAAACTTAAAGGGAAATTATTAGGTGAAAAAAGAAAAATAAATTAAAAAAAAGAGATTTCCATCCATCTGTGACTATTACATGCCCTCAGAATATTTATAGCAGTTCCATTTGTTTTCAGCCCATTGTAAACCAACGCTGTGTGCTAAGCTTTTATGCAACCTTATAAGCGAAAGTAAATGAATTTTTAAAATCTATTGCCTGATGATTTTCAAGCAAAAGCCTCCCTTTTTTCAATACTCTATCATAAGTTGATAAACAGAGTCTTTAATAATTCATGCAGACATGACTCCTCAGCTGATTTGTTCCTTTCTAGAGGTACCTTTGCACCTTTTGGTTTGTACATTTAGAAATGCTATACCATCCTAAAGTGGATATTAAAAGCTAAACGCAAGTCTTGAGGCATTTTTGTAGAAATGTAAGTTCTGAGGGAGTTCCACTCAGTGCAGTGGAACTGTTCCAGATTTCAACTGGAGAATAAAAGGGCAATAGTTTGAAAAGGGTAAATCTTCTCTTCATAGGAAGGAAAGCATTTTAAACAGAAAATAAAATCTTGCATGAAGGTTCATTAACTTCACAAAGCCAAGGAAAAAAAAAAAAAAAAAGCTTCAAACTCCAAAGCAAGTTATAAATTCTTTAAAACAGTAAAAATTCCAAGCAAGTGAATCTTCCTACCTTTGAGCTGTATGAAGACCAGGGCTAGTATTGATATCCATAGTGGTATTCGTGTCCCACCACCTTTACCCATCTTCTGGAAGTCCGGTAGAAACTACCGAACTACCTGCCTCTGAGGAAATACCTGTCTGTTCCCAAGTCTTATATAGTGAGAGAGTAGGACCTGGCTCAGTTCCCAGACTGTTTCACAAGGCTCTTAAAAGGTGGGGCTTCAGACATTTTCGTTTTCCTTTGCAGGTGCAGAGGTAAATAGAGGATGCTCTGACTTTCCCTCAGCTATTTACACTCTAGGAGGAGTCTTCTTTCCACAGGTTTTTTTGATGAAATGTCAAGGAGTGAGCAAGAAGAATTTTTGCTTAGGCTTAGTCTTCCCAAATTTTTGTTTATTTTGGGATAAACACAATTTTAGAGACTTCTGGGTGACTTCTGAGCAGGAAGTTTGAGTGAATTGCTTCACTTTTTTTTTCTTTTTCTCCTTAGGGCAAGTGATGATAATTAGCTTCTCAAAAAAAACCCAAAGAAGTTCCACCTGATAAATTTTTTTTTTAAATGAGTTTGCACCTGCCTGTGTAGCTACTTTGCTTGTGAAAATGAAGAAATCAAATGCCATTTAAAGTCAGCAGTTATCCCACTGGCCAAGTACAACACAGGTGTACACAATGAGAATCCTTCTGTGTTGGCAAGTCAGTAATATGGCCCTTTCCTTTCTTCTTCTCACATGGGCAATTTTAGGGTTATTTCAGCTGTTTCCCTTCTGATTAAAGGGATTAAAAACTAGTCGGATTCTACCTATGATTAAAAAAAAAATAATCCATGAGATTTCTAACCGTAGAGACATTAAAGGACAGATATGCAAGTATATTTTTTGGAATATTCCTTATTTTAGGAACAATGAGAGAATGAAGAATGTTTTCTGAGTATGTTAAAATAGTTATTTACAGCTGTATTACTTTGGGAAATTAACCTTTTATGGGGTTTTACCCTGCGGCATAGAGAAACAGTCTTTCACTAAGAGAGCAGATCCCATAATCCCACATGGGTTCAAACAGTTCCTGCAAGGAAGAAGGTACGGGGACTGTCTCCATATCCTTTAGAGTCATAACTATGTTTAAAAAGGAGTGAAGTTTAGCCATTAGGGAGGGACATTAGAGGAGCATTGAAAAGATGGTGAAATACTCATTTAGGTTGCCATGGAATACTGTCCAATTTCCATCACTAGGTTAGTAAAACACCTACACGAGAATGATCTAAGTGCTGTTGGTAGTGCTCTGGGGCAAGGGAATAAACTAAATGTCCATTTGAAATTCTCTCAAATATGATTTTGTGTTGTGTTTTATGAAAAATTTTCATGGAATCATAGAATCCTAGAATGGTTTGTGTTGGAAGGGACCCTAAAGATCATCTGGTTCCAACTCCCTGCCATGGACAGGGACACCTTCCACTAGACAAGTTTGCTCAGAGCCCCATCAAACCTGGTCTTGGACACTTCAAGGGAATGGAGCATCCACAACTTCTTTGGACAGCCTGTTCCACTCACCTCACAGAACAGAATTTCTTCCTAATATCTAATAAAAATCTACTCTCTGTTAGATTTGAGGAAGTAACTTCAACACTAAGAGAGAAATAAAAGGCACAATTTTTACCTAAGCAGCAAACAAAAGCAAGAAAATATGCTGGTTTTCCTGAACATTTTAAGAGTACAACTATTTAAATAAAGGTGACATAACAAAATTGAATTGGAAGTTTTGAGGAAAAAATTGTTCTGTTTCAGTCATGAGTTATACCTTTGGCAACTTCATTGATGTGTAAATCTGTAGAATTTACCTTAGCATTATTTAACAAGGAAAAGAAGATGTCTACAAGATATTTGTATATACAGAAATACGTGCAGTGAAAATTTAAGGAAGTATCATTGTCTCTAATGGTTATTATCAAAGTTCCAGGATGAAGAGCTAGAAAAAAAAATTAGTGCATTAAAATGATACATAATTAAAGTAATGATAAAATAGTATGGTAAACTCAGGTGGGTAACACACATACACTTATTAAGTGATTATATTGGCGAGAAGAAAAATATACTTTATGAGTCATTGTATTACCTACCACTGAAAGTCAGTTCATATCAACAGTTGCTATGCTGTGGTTTCATATACATTTCCTGCATGTTCAGGAAGACATCCTGAAGTCTGAGACATCCCAGTATGGTCATGACAAATTAGGCTGAAACTGGTTTACAGTTCCATTTAATCCCTTTAATTGAGCTTTAAGGCACCATCAGAAGTGATTCCATATATCTGTATTTTTGACTGAAATGTTCAAATCTCATATATGTCATGAATCAACTATCTTGACACTACCAAGTGGTTAATTCATTGACTATGACATACGACTCTTGCCATATTAAATTTCTTATCTTGTGCTATTTCTTCTCAGAAACTATTATAAAAGGTGCTAAAATGTATGAGACTTGTAAAAATAATCTCAAATATTTATGATAAATTGATTTAGTAGCATTATTAATTATTCAAAGAAATAATTCCTCTTCAAATTGTGTTTCACCTCCATACACTCAATAGACATACACAGGTGACATGGGAAAGTATATTTTAAAAATTAGTTGGGAGTAACATGTCTGATTTTTGTACCTCCTTATGATCAAACCCATACAATTGACTGCATAAATGGAAATCTTCATATGTTAGAAGAATTTATTGATGCACCTGTTTTTAGTTTTTTTAACAGAAAAGATAGAAGATTTTGCCATTGCATTTGATCTGAAAACCCTGACATTTCTTTCTATAGTTTCTCTTCCTTTTTCATGGGATCATATTCCTACTCTCTTCATCTGCAATATTAAATTGAATTAAATCTTTCAGTAAAAGAGTTCATTAGCATTTTCAGACCCATTCTTTTTAACCCTGTGTGATCAAATGCTACATGGTGGTGATGTTATTTACACATCCTACTCATGATTTCTGAATCTCCTTCATAAAACAGAATGAGACCATCATATCTTATCTTCAAGATACCCACTGTAGAATGCAAATAAAATGTGATAGCAAACTTGGTTAACTTTTGGGTGCAATAATGACTGAAACCAGTATCTCCATTTGTAGTTAAAAAAGGAAGAATGATGAACTCATGGAGACATGCAAAACGTTGTCTAGTCCACCTGGTGCCATACTGGAGTAGGAAGTATTCATTTCAAGGGAAGGAGGAAAAAACCTGTAAATTGACAGGAATTACAGCACTTCTTCTGTGTGAGTGCTAAAATGCAAATTAACAAGGAGCTGCCTGCTGGACTTTGGCTGGTCATTTGGCTGGTCATTTGGCCACTTCTGAAGCCATGTTTAAGCTCCAGAGTGATGCTGGGACACTTGGCAATGAATTCAGCTGAAGTACCATTCTAATTGTCCCTGAATTTTTACCTGTGCAAATGCATGATTTTTATCTGAAATCTTCTGGGGAAAAGTGAGGTAATTGATCAATTTCAGCTTAAAAGTTGTTCATTAACATTATAGATGATCTCTTACTTCATCATGTGAAGATGAACCACATTTCAAACAACTGCAATAAGTATTTCATAATATGATACAATATAGTCTATCTAAAGTAAAGCTATAGTTAAAAACAATAATAGGGATACAACTCCTTTATGTTCTTTATTAGATCTTAGTGAAACACAGAACCATTGATCCATTCCTTTACTTCCTACAGCTTAGATAAAACTCATTAATTGAAAATCAGATCACATTATAACTGAGATTTTAACATGGGTAGTTCTCCTTCTGTCTTTTAGTGTGTGCATTGTAGAGGAGCAATACATAATGCTCTAACCTCCTTTGCAATCTCTATGTTTTACTGCAAAACAAGTAATACGTAACTTGATTAGGATCTGTTTCTGGTCTGTTCATTTCAAAGTTTGAAGTGTCATTTAGAAGAACCCAAGCAAAGCATGACATTTTAAATCAGGAACTGGAGGCTGACTAGCTGCAACATAAGAGGCTGGTTAACACCAATATGACTAGGAAGTAAAAGATATTGAGTATAATATCTCTCATTTAACAGTTATCCTCTGGGAAGCAAATCTGTCAGAGAACAACTAAGAATATTGTATTAAGACATTCCCCCTATGGAAAGTTAGTAAAGATCCTGTGCAGATTTAGTCAAGGAAAAACAATGTGCACCCTGTGCCATGAGAAGTACGAACATGGGGGCCAGAGTAGGGTTTCCATGTTTTCTGAACACGTCCAGGATATCTCTGTGTATAAAAGGGGATAAACACTTAAGCCTCTTTACAGTTTGTAAACACAGACACCACAACCATGCATGCCAATATTTGCAATTGGTGTTATAGACTAAAAAACTGATGTACACACACATACTGGAAGGCATATTTACATTGTGCAGTGGTGCGTGTTGCAGAGATCCCTCTGCTAGCAGCTGCCAAGGTAAATCCATGATAGGAAATAGTGTCACTGCATCAACATGAAGTTGCACCTAAGAGAATTTGCTTTTCTCTGAGGCACTGACACTGCAGCGTTGTGTTTGGGATCCGCACTCTGCCTAGAGCTGTGCACTGCCATAGGGCCATTGCAGCACTGTGTAAAGCCAGCTGAAAGCTGGGGTCTGTTATGCAGTGCCTTAGTGACCCAAATCAAAGATCAGTCTTTAGAAGCAATTGGTGTTTGCAGGCTCAGAGAAATAAATGGTACAACTAGTCAAAAAATGGGTGAAATGGAGGGTTATGCTGAGCAGTATTTATAAACCCTCAAAGGAACCTGTTGGTGATGCACAAGCTCAAAAATATCTCCGTTAATATACTCTGGTGGACACAATTCTGCTGAATGACACTTTGTTTGTTTGTTTGTTTCAATATAAACTACAGACTGTGTATAAGTGCAGATAGATATGTATATATATTATTACCACTAGCAAGTTTCGTCAGAAGTTCTATTATTAGTGGACCCTTGAGTATATTCCCTTATTTTAAATCAGTAACAGACTTTCTTATTACAAAAAAAAAAAAAAAAAGAAGGCATGGAGGATATAATTAAATGCATACAAGCAGGACAAACATGGAAAAAGAAACAAAATCTTTTGGTCCATGTATTATTCAAGACTCAGAGCAATTAACTAAATTCATAGAAGTGGTATAAAAGTTAGCAGAGATCTCTTTAGTATTTCAGTTCAAATATTTCCATTCACATTAATAATTTAAGCTTCTGTTATGTCATCCTCCTTGAAGGGAGAACATATTGCATGCAGGTATCTGTGTATGTGTGTTCAATCTCTGTTGTAAGAGTCCTTTTCTATATTCAGCATTTCACAATCCTTGGTTCACAAACCAAAAATGGTACAGCATAAAGACTTAAACTAATGGAAGATGTTGAACAAAATGCAGCAAGGTACAAATTTGCCACAAATTAATTTCATTTGGAAATTTGGCTAAGGTTTATAAGCATCAAAGGACTGCTATCATTTCTTAAAGACCTTATTGCAGTAGCAGGGATAAGAATCATAATCACTTTGGAGACAAACCTGATGCTCACTTATGTAGTTATTAATATGAGGGTTTATTGTGTTCATAGTTTTTACCTATTGTTTTATTTTTATTTTAGTAAATTTTAAGGAGAGCTTATATTTATTTTTATAAAGTATTATTAAGTTTGCAATATCAAAACACCAGGAGGTATTGATGTTAAGACCATCAGTGCAGTTCCATGAGATAGTTTTAAATTACATGAGTGAAATACTATGTTTCTTAGAAGGTTCTTGTTTTTTTTAGACAGAGCTTAGATAATGAATGTCTTTTCTTGTTCAATTATTTTTACCTATGTGTCCTAACACTTTGTTACTGTGTGTTATTCAATCCTCACTGAATATAGTCAGCAATTTCCTCAGTTACTTTTCTGTGGTGCCCATCACTGGAGTCTCTGAGAAGTTCATCAATTGTAGTATATTTTGAAAATACATTTTTAAGTACATGGGATGTATTATCTTTGTTTTACATATTGCTACTTAAGACATAGTAATTTTGTGGGGCATATGGTCTAAAAGCCCTAGGATTAATTTTCAAAATGCTGGACTTTTTGGTAGTCACATGTTTATTATGTCATTTTCAGACAGAACTGTGAAGGTCCTACAATTCTGGAGATGAGGTGTTGAGGTGTCCAGCACAGAATCTAGAAGGAAAAAATCAAGTGTGAAAATTCCAGTTTAAACAAATATGCGCAGCATCAAAACTATTCAAAATAAGGGAGAATTTGAATCCATTTCAGCATGGTGACATCTGTGTGCCATTTTCACTCTGCAGTGGCCAAATTCTCCAGTGAGAGAGGACTGTGGACAACCGTCATGCGCAGAGTGTGAGCCTCGAAACCCTCGCTGAACCTCGAATCCGGGTTCAGCTGCCTGCAGCAGGTGCCTGATGTGCACACAGTCCAGTGGAGAGCAGCAGGATCCAATCACAGACTCGGGGTTGTGCAATCCTGCCTACGCACAAAGATGGCACATTGCGACTTCTGATAGCCTGCACTCCCTGCTCACGTAAGTAACCCTTCCTTGGTGAGTCTGAGTGGGGAAAGGAGAACTACTCATGAGAAATTCTCATGGGCTCTCTGTTGTGAGTTATCACAGACCGTGGGTTTTAGATATATTCTCTAAATATTCATCACGGAGGTGACTAATTGGTCTTGCATGGTTTGCTAAGCTGAGCTGTCAGACTCCTTATCATTTTGCAGTGCTGAAGTATGATATAAAACAAGAATGCTGTCAAACTTGAGCAGCTAGACTTGTACTGTATTGAACATTCAACAGGTCAGTGGATGAATTGTCTGTTGACCTTTTTATAGACAGTTTTCGGCTTTATTGATCTGAAAAATATGAAAATCCTTATCTGCTTTGGTAGGTTGCTGCAAATGGCTGAAAACTGGTGTTGCATGTTCATGTTTTGAAAGTAATAATTCTATGGACTGAACTTTCTTACCATGACCTGAAATGACTTGCAGAGTTAGGGACGAAGAGAAGATTATTCTGCTTTTTTCTGTTGCCATCATCAAGCAAATTTTATCCATGGCAGTTTGACTGTCAGTCCTCAGTAGGAGATTGATGTTGTAACCTAGTAGTGATTGTTGCAGATGATGCCTAATTTTGAGTGTGCATCTCTAACTCTTCACCTCCTTTGAGTGCTAACAATATTTCTGATGAAAAGAAGGTAGAGTCTGAATTATTAGTAATAATTTGAACAGAGAGAATCATATGTGGATTTCAAATCTGAAACTGATTATGTGAGCTGCTGATTAGGAAAGTAAGCACACTGTCTATAGTCACGCTAGATGTGACAGTCTGTGTGTGGTCAGTTTTAATATATGCTTATGGGCTGATGCCTTTATACAAATACGGAGTAGAAGAGCTATGATTCCTTTTATACAACACAATAAAGCACACTTATATCTTGTTTATATTGCTCTTAATAATTTAGGAATGTTGTTAAAGTTTCTGGAAAGAATTTTGGGCACTATAGATAGAAAACACTGCACTAGAGCAATTAGAATTAAAATAGGCAGTAATGAAACCATCAAATGCAGATCTGAACTGAGCAGCTTACAATCTCTATGCAGTGGATGCTGAAGAGATTTGAAGAAAGCTTGTCCATTGTTGAACTAATTACATGATCATGGAAATGGATGCAAAAAAATTTTCTGTAAAAAGCTGGCTCTTTTGGAAATTGAAGGTCAAGCAGGGTTTCTTATTGAAATTTATCTCAGATTAATATTGACACAAAGGGCTGTTTTCCATTATTGGGTTTATCAATGCAATAACATTTTTCATAGAGAAAATATTGCCATGAAACAAGGAGACTTTTTTCCTGTCTTCACAAGAATAAACAAATAAATTGCTCTCTATGATCTATGAAAGAAATAGAAAAGTTTGACATATGTTTCATAGCAGGCAGTGGGCTCTTAAGCCTTCTAAAACAAACACGATCCAGAAGGCTGTTCATCTCCATTTTGTGTTTCTGTCCAACAAGAAGAGGAACAGGAAAAGTAAGTTTGCTTTTATGGTGTGGATCCTGCAGTTTTGGAACTCCTTTGTATGCTCATTTGTTCTCTCTGAATCATTCTTGCAAACAGGTGGGGAGCGCTTTCTTTCCTTACAGGTTTTGGATTGAATTCAAGGCTCCAGGAAACCCAAGTCTCTTACACTGGTGAATTTCAAAGCAGTCCAGCATAACTCAGTTGGGCTGCACAGAAGGAGGCCTGCCAGTCCCATGCTTTGTCAATGGTATTCCAAACACTACATTTCTTGTCTCAAAGACTGTAAACCATCAGGTGATCACTTTTGTTGAATCAGACTCCTTTATATCCCAGACTGTGCTCTCATACACATTTTATCCTGTACTTTCTTCATGTAACTTGCCAATTTACATTTAGGACAAATCATTTAGGCAAACATCCCTTCTTGGCTTAGAGATTCCCAATGACAGAGAATTACCTGCATCTGTTGAAAGGCTGGTTTTGTTGTTATATTCTCAACATTGCTAAGTGACAGTCTTCTTTTTCTAAGGGAAGAATCAAGGGGGGAAAGCCTACACTGCATACATCGGCAGCTGAAGCATTTCCCAGCTGAACACCAAGTCAGTTTGCTGAAAGATTTATGTCAAAATTCAGTTAAAATCAGTTTGACAGCCTTGTTTTTCATACTTAGTTTCAGTTCCCAGGAAATCAGTGCAGTTTTATCCCACACAAGTGAAGGGGGATCAGACCAAGAAAGAATATCAACTGTGGGTGAAAAAAGCGAGAGAAGCCTTTCACCATGTTAGGAATTGTTTGGATTGTATGTAGCCACATTGGAGCTGTACAAAAATCACTTCAGCCTGTTCTCAAGGTTCTGTGGTGTATTTCAATTTCGCTGCATATCAAAAAGTTTAGATGATTTTTCTCTTTTATGATTTGTATAACACTTAGTAACTACTGAGCAGTTTGTGCACATTATGGCTTGCAGCTCCAGCAGGCTAGACCCTCATTTGAACCAATTTGTCATGGGTCACATGAATTTATTACATTTACACTGATTAGAGTGGCTGAGTAAATACAACATGCAATGTTGTAATCAATAATGCAAAATCACTTTCCCTTCTAGTTGTTCCAAGATGAATTGATAAGTATCACTAAGTTCATAATAAAAATTTTGTACTTTTTTTCTCATGTAACATTATAATATCCTAGATTCTTAAGTAGTAAAAGAGTTTCCAGTGTATCTGACCTATAAAATCTTGATATTCAATTAAACTTTTTCTACTGAAGGATTCCTTTGCAGGTAATCATAAAAGTTACTATGCTGATCTTACAGCAAAGGCTTTTCTCAGCATACTCTCAACTCTTATGGAAGTAATGATTATCTCTGGGTCATGCAATCCACTAAATTCAGTGGTCCTGGGAGATGATCCACCTTGACACTTTGATAAGCAGTGTACTTTGACAATCTACTTTTACAGAAGCTAGGGGAAAATTCCTCAGGTTTAGAATTTGCACTGTTTTTTGACTTCTAAACTGAGAAAAGAAGGCTTGGTGTTTAGGTTTTAGGCGTCTTGTTTGTTTGTTTGTTGTTTTTTCTTTGTTTTGGGGGGTATGTATGTGTTTCAAGTAAAAATGAGTATGTCTTAGGGTCCTAGATTAGAAGGTTAAAAATCAAAGAAAGTGAAGGGATGATGGTTTGTGCTGGTTCCCACATTGGTAAATAAAGGGATAGGGTAGAAATGCCTGAAAAGGCAGGTCAGAGCCAGAACTGTACATGAGTAGGTAATTAAAATGGGTCTAAGGATGCCTTCCCTGTATAAAGAGCAATGACTGTTCTACACTATGCAGTTACAACATGTAAGATTAGCCAGGACAAATCCTATTAAAATCTTAAATACACAACAAGCCTAGCCACTGTCTAGAGCAGTGTATAACAAAGCAACAAAGCCCAGTATTTAATAACAATGTCAGATTAAGTGCTAAGAAAGGGTGGAGTCCAGGGCTATGGCACTGGTGACGATTTTAAGTGCCCGCAGTCTGTGCACAAGTTCAATCACTCCTGCCTTTGACATTCTCTGAAAACAAGGCATTTAAAACTCAGAGCCACATTTCATAGCGTGAAAACAGTGTTTGTTGGAACACTGAAAGTCAGAAACAATGCTTTTGTTGGCAGCCTTCTTGACATGTGCTTATTCAAAGCAGGGAAGAAACGGTGCGATACAGAGCACGGGAGAAACAGCTCCAGACAGATCTCCCTTGCATTACTACTTCTCTTCATCCCAGTAACTACAAAGAATAAAACTACTCATGATGGAAGTGCCACCACACTGTGCCCTGGTGGGTGTACAGAAAATCTTCTTGTCCCCCTCTCATGGGAGTGCTGGGAGATTAAGGAGGAAAAGTGAAAGGAGTGGTAACTGTAGGCAGTATGCTACCTACATATGTACAATGGTAATGTTGCATCTTATGTTGTACCATATGTGCAGTGGTAATGCTGCATCTTAAACTCTGGCCACAAATCCCAAACCAGATTTGCCTACAGCTCACCATTTCTTGAAGGCATTGCAACTCTGGTTAAGGTGAGCTAAAAGAGTACCATCTGGAAATGGAATTGAGAGGGGCTGGGCTGAGCAGGAGGTGTTATGGACAGACTACTTCCTTCACGTGTCACTACCATCATCTGCAAGATCACTGATCTTAAAGAGAAGGTTTACCCTCTACAGTGAATAATGTATTTAGAGAGTTTTGCAGGTATCCTGACTATTGCCAATTGGTCCTTACATCCTCAGCACCTGGAGTCTGACTAGCATACCCTTGACTTCATTATTTGGGAATAGCTGTAAGTCTTTTCATATTGCTAGCAGAAAATGTAATCATCATAAGAACCACTGGTTGTTACAAATTGAAGTCTGATTTAAAAATCTCTCTAATCAGGATGAAACTGCAGTAAAAATTCCTGGCAGCTGACGTACGTAAGGATGTGCAGCAATACTCTGGAAGCATAAGACTTGCAAGCCCACCTCATGTTAAACAGGAAGTAAAAGGATGCTATTTTATTTTAGACCTGCTAACTGGATATTATAGCAACCTGTAAGTACTTGCCTGGCTGGTTTCTGGTGTCTATTTTCCTCTGCAATTTCTGAATACTTGTTGCCCATCCAAGGCTGATATCATCAAAAAGTGGTGTTATCAAAATCATGAATGAAACATTGAATGGCTTTATGTCCAGAACAGATACCGATTTATATGTTCATACAAAGAACCAGAATGATTTGCTAAATCAGTATAATATATAATAATAATTTGCTATATTAATTTAATCAACTCTTAATTTATAGAATTCCTATCTTAGCAATTTCCCATTCTCTTAGGTATTAGTGCAAAATCTGTGCTGTTTGAATATGTCAGTATATTTTTTTTTTTGGAGTGAAGAGTAGATTTTATCATGACAATATTTTTAAACAAAATATTGAGCAAGTACACAGTCACAGAGATTGCCAAAAGGTTCTTCTGTTTAGTGCCAAAACATTAAATGAACAATTTCAAGTCAAGCATCATCGAAAACAAAGAGTAGCTTGTTCAACCATTATCTAAGAGAACAAGAACTACAGCAAAGAATATAATTTTGTAGTTGGTTTCCACCCAGAAGTGCATGCTTAATACTAAGCTGTGCTCTGCAGATAGGTGTCTGAAAGGAAATTTCTCATGTTCAGTAAGAACAAAGTAGAGAATTCTCACTTCTTTTTATCTGAGATTAATTCAAAGCCTTCTCTTGATAGTAGCCATACCACCCATAACCACACAGGTCCCAAATTTGAAATTCTTGTTCAGCCAAAATGTCTTGTATGAAGGCCTACAAGGTTAAATCCACTTGTTTCCGCAATGACTGTAAAAAACAAAATTGCACTTTCACCCAGAGAGGTCTCCTGGTTCATCTAACGCAGATAGAAGAGTCATTTATTCCTGCTGGGTGTTGTTGTATACTAAGGAGTTTAAATATGCTGAGCTGAGCACCAGCCTGCACGTATGAGGAGCATGCCAGTTTACACAGGGCTTCTGCAGGTGTCAGCCAGCACCTTCTCCACAATGGAAGAGACAAATATTACTCCATCTGTCATAAGTCCTTGGAAACAACCCTGAATACCAAGAGCTTCACTCTTGGCTGACTAAATAGGGAGCAACACACATGAAAGGGCATGTTCTTATTGAGAGCTATGCTGCAGCAACAGCAGGGAATAAGCAGAGTCCTCAGAAATCTGTGTTGCCAGTGTGCATGTCACAGGTTCTTTCCATAACTATATTCTCTAAGATCAACATATTTCAGCCAGGAAATTTAACTCCATTTTGAACAAAACAGTTCTGGTCAGGTTAAAACCTCTGGGCTCTGAAGTATATCCTGTCTTTATCTGTAATAGAACCTTCAATTGAACTAATGAAATATATTGACCCTATAGTCCCTGTAATTAGTTATATCAAACTTCTGTGTGGTTATCCTGTGGTTTGCGATTGTTTGCTTGGCTGTTTGAGACCATGGATACCTGCAATGTGCAACATCCTGTAGACAAGCTCACATTTTCACATTTTGAAGCTCAGAAATGTAGTACTTTAAATTCTGAAAATACTCAGATGCTGTCCCAGTGACATTCAGTCCAAATCAAGCCTTGATTCCAAGTCCCATTTCCCACTTGTTAGGCAGGGATTAGGCTGATGACTTCTGACTATGCCTCCTGGCAGGGCTACAGGGAGGTAACAAGACTCTGCAGCTGAAGAAAGGCAGAGTCTCCCTTTAGCTTCTTTTCTGTGCTGAGAAGCAGTGAAGTGGGGATTCAAGGAGCAAAGCTAATGTGACAATGGAGTGAGGATGCTGAGGCAGTTTGGATGAAAGGCTCCTTTGGTGCAGAGAGAGAGAAAGGGCCTTCCAGAAAATAAGGGAGGAAGATTTTGACCCTTCTCATTATTAATCATAATTAATTATTATGATACAAGTTAATACAAGCAAATACAAGTTAAAGATTAAATTCTGCATTTGCACAAACTTAATGACTGATGGTTGTGGTTAGAGGTACTTATTCTGACAATTATTAGTTTCAACAACCAGCTTCTAGATCTCTTGTTTGTATCTGCCATCTTTGGGAGTTATAGAATGTTAGTCTACTTTCATTTCACAGAATCACAGAATCAATTACATTGGAAAAGACCTCTGAGATCATCGAGTCCAACCTACTTGTTTGTTTTTCCATGTTTGTTCAAGGTGCCAGCTGGGAAGTGGCCTCTGCTAAGTTTAGAAAGTAACACCTACCCCACTGTAGGAAAAAAATTATGTTACATTTCTACCATGATTGTTATACTGGGGATATATATGATTGAAAATGATGGTTTTCACACTGTGATGACATTTTGGGATTATGTAGGATAGTCAGGACTAATGACGTTTAAGAGGAAAACAGGATTTGCCAGTTCAAGATCAAAATGAAAGAAGTGGAGGAGCACAGCAGAGATTTCCAAGTCAAACGGTGAATTTCCTGAAAGTGCTACACATCTCCACTCAGTTAAGGACAGGGATGGAGTACTTAGTGATTCACCTCTGTCTCTTTTTCAGTGTAGCAACAAGCAGTGCAAAGGATTGGAAGGAGAGCTCTAATCACCCAAACGGTGAGGCAACAAGAAAAACTGCCTCAAGGGACATCGGCCCTCCAGATCTGTTGCTGAAGGAGAAAAAAAGACCCATCTGGGTCTCAAATAAGACAAAGTGAATGTGTAAACCTTAGACGAATTCTATTCTCATATGAAAGCATAGAAAGGTATTGCATGGAAATGCAATTTTTCATATGAATGGTGGGATGAAAGTAGTTTTTTTTCAGAACTCTTAAGATTTCTGATTTCATATGCTGTTTGATTATCTAGATGAAGTAAAGAAGGCAGTGTCCTGGACCAGCTAATACAGGCCTTTTCTGCCAGGTCAGATGCTCTGGCTCCCCTGTGAAATTGTTTCCTGAGATATTTGCTGATCTCATTTAATATATCTTTTGATAACCAGACTTCCAGAGGTATCTGACCACTGCAGCCATCCAGGCAACAGACAGTAACCTTTGCAAAGCTGCTGCCCCCAAAGCCATTACTGAATTTTTACAGAGAGTGACTTGGAGAAAATTCTGTTGCCAGTATTTAATTTTTTTTAATATATATTATCTAGTAGTGTAAGATATAAAAATAAGATAAAGATGCTTATAATGTGCATGAGTCCTTTGGGAAGAGTGAAAAAGTCTCTTTAAAAGGAAAAAAAAAAGTCAAACTAGGATCTGTTAAACTTGTGAGTTAGACCTGGTAGAGTAATTATTAGCCAGCTCAATTTTTAATAAAAGAGCATAAACCCACTGACTTTGATATATAAACACATAGCATTAGGTTTGCATTCAGCCTGTTCTGTAGAGAGGAATGCTCATTATATCAGTGTACGGACAATTTTTAAACCAGTTATAATGCTTTAGGTGGACTAGGAATCCTTTATCCCAAACTCAGTGTATGTGAACATCTAGCTATAAAAGATCCATATTTCTTGTAAATTATGTCCCCAAAAGCGTTCACATTGGTCTCTTAAATGAGGCTTCAGAACAGCACTTGTGTTATGCTTCAGCCTCACAATTAAACTCTCTAAATACTTAAGTTAAAACAAGAATTCTAGCTGGATATTTATTCTTTGTTATCTATCCATGATTATTTTTAATTTAAGCTAATGAGAATAAGCATCTGTTATTTGAAAACCCTTGACAGTCTACAGTCTTCTATTACTGTTCTGGTACAAATTCTCCCTAAACCCCTGAGAATTTGACATAAATTAAAATAAACATTTGTATCAAATGTCTCATACGGAGTCATTATTTGGATACACCTAACTGGAAAATTTCTATTCTGTTACCAAAATTAGTAGAGGTAAATACTTGGGTACTGTGACCCAGCCCTCTTCTACTTACATGTGGTATAAGAGAGGACCACACAGCCACTGGTGTTCCCTGGAAAAGAGATGTTAAACTGGGATTCTCTGCCCTCCACTGAGGCCACTCAGATGTACATCTGAACATTAACATCAAAACCATAATTTACATCTTCCAAAAGCCTGAGAAAGTTGGGATCTGGATCACAATCTTTTCTTCTACCTCTGGTTACAAACTGGGCTTTGCCTCTTCCACATTTGTGGCAGGCAAAGGTCTGTTATTTTACAATACGTGGCTCAGACCTTATGTCTAGTAAAAAGGAAATGGCAATTTAGGGAAGATGGCCCAATACAGGAACAATGACCTAAGAAAAAGGAAGGTGTTGGATCACCTAAAGCCAGTCTGGAGAAGGTGACTGCGAAAGGTGGTATGAAGTCAAGAACATATAGAGAAGCTGAACTGCTGTCCTTATATATATTTGTAAGTACAAATATGTTGGTCTCAGACCAAACCTCTGCTCTACTAGGTGTGTAACTATGGGGCAAAATATTTCCACATATATTTTGTTGCAGTGGTCTGCAACAAAAGAACAAAACAACAGAGAGCAAAACAGGCACAAGTAATAATGTATAGGAAAAAAGTATAAAGCATGGAAGCAGGATATAGTACAACATACACAGAGTGCAACTCTTTGAGTAAATATTAGCAAGAAATTACTGCAGATATTCACCCAGGTCAAGGGAAGTGGATATGTGTGTAAAATCAGCTAATCTGTTCAGCCACTACACACCTGTTCTCTTGGAGGCATTCCATGGACTGGAAGGACCAAGTGCAAGACTGAAATGCCAAAACACCCTGCCACAGCCCGTTCTGCTGGGCTCACAGCATTGCACAAGCCCATCATAAAAGGAGAACTTCATGAAACTGTGTGCAAGATGGAAATACCCCGCAGGAAAAACATCTGCCCTCTCTAAACATTTACCTTCAAGATGTTACAGTTAAGGCTGGGACTAGGTCAAGGAGGGAAATGAGCTGCATTTTAAACCTCTGTACCCTCCAGTTATTTGTGTTCAATCAGTCACCCACAGCTAATGTTTTTCTTCTTTTATCTCTGTTATGACAGGCCTGAGCTACACAAGACATACCAATTGTAGAAACAGCTCTTTAGGGCATGAGGAGGTCCATGAGAACCTCCTTCAAGATGCATCCACTGTGGTGGTGCTGATGGCAGAGGCTTTCAGTCACTGCTTACACTGACAGACACCACATATTGCTACTTCAACAGTCATGGCAACAGAAAGCAGTGTTCAGAGCAGACAATGGTCTTGGTAACGACCCTTTTAAATTTTTTTCAATAATGCTCTTTAGAGCAGATTTGACAGTGCCACATAGACCACTAGGAAGGAAGAAGTGACTTGGCTGGAAGAAGCAAGAAGAAAGAGAAGAACATGGTAGCAATGAAAAAGGCTGGAAACTAGCTGGTTTTATATTGGGGTGGGAAAGGAGATGTTCACCAGTGACCAGCCAGCTCTGATAATACCTTTTGATGGTAAAGACTATTTATGAGAATGGCTCATAAAGATATAACTCATCTCCCCCTGTATACAGAGATACAGTCAGAGGTCACCTTTAAGTGTATGGGATCCTTGTTCAAGTGCTTGATGGCTTTCTGAAATATCGTATCAGGTCTGAGATTAAATAGGGATCCCTGTTCCATGTCAACATGGATCATTATTTTGCCATCAGTCCTGTGTGTATGCAGATGGGTGATGGATTGTATATAGATCTCTGGGAGGAAGTTGAGATTGTTTACCCCTTTGGAATCTGCAGCAATCCCCAAGTAATGCTCCCAGGAACAAAAAGGTGCTAGACCTTAACAGATGTAACACTCTCCAGTTTAATTATGTCCAACGTCCCTGTGATTTCATAGTTGCACTTCTCCAAGTTAGAGTCTCATAGCCAGCAGCTCCTCCCAAAACTCAGATCCAAAGCCCAAAGTTATTGGATAAACCAGTTTTACCTTCCCAAGGATGCAGGGCTGTGCTGTATTTCTGTGTTTGCCGTGCAGAGGAGCAGAAGAAACATGTCAGCACATTACCTGGTGCAGCATCCAGTGACAGGTTCCTGCTGTCCTGGAGGTTGTGAAGCTCACCCACAGCAGCTCCTCATCTAGGCAAACTTTGTGTTTTATGTGTGCACCCACTGAAGAGGGAAAGCTGCATCACTGGTAATGGGAAGGGAGAAAGCAGAAAAAAATCCCAAACCTTGAAGCATGAAAGCCCTCCATTGAGTAATTTTGTTAATGTGCTAAAGTATCTCTAAAAAGGTAGAAGTTTTGCTGCCTCACAGATATTGTTGTTTCAACTGATTTTGGGGGATAAATTGATTGTTTGGCCATTTTCATGTTAGAATTGCAGCCAAAACCAGAAGAGATATGAAGCCGGAACAGCGTGGACACCTCATAGATAATTATAATGCGATGAGGTATAGAGGAAAAAAGTGTCAAGTATTTCTCAGAAACTTGTAAACTATTTTTAACATCTTAGAAAACAAAAGCAAACTCATTTACTCTTCCCTCTGACACACTAATGTCTGAGCTCATATTCTCTGACTGGCCAATAAAAAATTACCAGTGTGTGGAAAATTAAAGAGTAGTACTTCCCTTTAAAGAGAACATAGAAACAATATTTAAAAAGTAGAATACATGTATATGAAACCCATCAATGTTACAATAAAGGGCTTGAGATAGGTGTATGTATATACCAGGAGAAATCAAACAAGAAGGTCTTTAAAAAGGGGACTTATAAGAAGGAGGAGGAAAAAATTGTCTGGCATTAACTGAGAAAATATCAAACAGAAAATTGGCTGGTTTAAAATAAATTAGAAAGAGAAATTCATTTTTAAAGGAAAATGCACACTGTGAAAGGAAAAAGAATAAAAAGAGCAGTAGTACAGTTTGATTTGAAATACATTCCTTTCTTTGAGAACAAACCTGATGAAGGTGGTTTGTGAAAGACATTATTTTCGTGCTAACAGGAAACAAAGAAATACTAAAAACAAATATATAAAATAATGCTCAGGAGTAAAGATGATAGTTGCAGTTACGATTCTTTTTCCTTTACAGACTTTCAAAATCCCTCATTCCTCCAAACCTTTGACCTGTTTAATTTTGAAGTTCACAGCTGTTTGAGGTTTGGTTGGTTTTTTTTAATATTTAATGCTATTATAATTTAGTGCAAGTACATGCCAGTGCTATGAATGCCCACTACTGGTAGCTCTAACTTTAGTACTGTGTAACATTAAAAATGGACTTTATCACCCACTTGGAACTTAAATTCTCAAAGCGGTGCTCATTTCATGTGCCTTGTAAGAACCAAATTCTTTGGCTTTACTTTTGAGTTTGAACACGTGTTGCTGAAGGAAGCTTTTAGTTTGAGAGCATCTCTGAAAGTCCACTTTATATGTTCAAAAGAATGAATATTCTCAGCCAAGTTCAACAAGAGTTTCCCTCCCCATCAGTGGAACATACTATTCCTGCACTAGGATATGAATACAAATACTTGCTTCCTTTCAGTAAGGAAACCTCACAATTCTCTGTCTGAGCTGAGCACTGAACCACCAACCTCAAAGGAACCTAAACTCTCCCAGTGACTGGAACATCCTGATGTAATGATTCAACAGTCTTGGCTTCCATGACAGCTTAATAAGGTATTTGCTACAGGTTATTTTTCTGCACTCTTTTGTTCACCTCTGTGACACTTTCCCCTTTATTCACTTCAACGTAGGAACAATTGCTGCAAGAAAATTCATACAGTGAGTGGAAAACCACCTTTCCACCAAATATGTAGCAAAGATACGTAAGGGGTGTCAAATTAACATTTTAAGTACATTCTCCTCCCTGACAGACATTTATGAAAATGAGACTGGGGAAAAAGGTAATTTGTTTGGTTTTTTTTTCTTTTAATTTCCTTTGGAGTGCACTCACATTAGCTCACAAAGCCATTTTTATGTTTAAAACTCTTTCAGATGAGAAATCTTTTAATTGTGTTATTGCCTACTAAACCTGAAAAAAAAGTAAGAGAAGCAGAATTTTTCCTTGCTCTGCACTTATTTTGTCTTTTGATCTTGTCTCTGTCCTGGTGATGATATTACTCTGAAACCTGTGGTAAAATGCCAGGGTGAGAAAGAAGCTTAGCTCTTTGAAATGATTGTGGTCAAATTTGTGTTACACTCTCTGTGATCTGATAACAATAAATCTAACATGTAAATCTTTGCAGAGACATATACATTCAGGTAATCCATTTATTTGCAGACTTGAACAAATATTGACAGAGGCATCATACCTGTGGTAACGACCCAGCACAGTGATGACAGATTGCAGCCCTAACTAGAGCCTGTGCATGGAAACACTGGATGTACAGAGCTTGGCTCCATTTCTCCTGCAGTATAATGTGTTTTCTTCTTTTGCATTAAAATTGATCAAGACAAAGGAATGACACTGGTCTTCCTGGGTTGGGTGTCAGAAGCTACTTTTGAATGCTTCCTTTCATGGTGTTTCCTACAGAATGCTGTAACCTCAGGTGGAGCTATGCTCCATGTTCCAGTCAGATTCTGGGTGGGCTGAATGATGTTCTGGGGGTGCCTCTCTCTACTCTCAGTAGAGAAGGACCATGAAACTCACTGCTGGATTTAAGACACCCAGTGAGTGCATTTCACACTGAGTTTTTCACCTCCTTGGATTCCATTTTGGCTAGGATGCTACAGGCTAGGTGTGAGAGGTTTTGTTAAATCAGTCTAAACCAGCATGCATGTGAATACTCACCTGAAAACTGCTTTTTGGAGAATAACCCATCCAGTTTTGTAGATGCTAGATATGACATGATGCAGTAATATTTTTGTAATAGCAATGGTCTGAAGATATTTGTAATGTAAATATTTTGGGTAATGACCTTAAGAACAGACATAAGGATAAAAACTCTTAGGTTTAATAGGTTACTCTTCTACTGGTAGCAGTTTGGATACTTGCAGGTTCCTAAATTACTTATAATATCATCCTGCTTTCAATCTCACTTTTCCTTCTAGAGTTCTATCCGCAAAAAGGGTGTTGAGTCTGAGATGGACCATGTCATTATGGTTCAACAGAAGAAAAGAAAGGGAAACTGTTTTGTTATTTTTAGAAGAGATACTGCCCTCCTCCATGTTCACCAAGTACTCCTCCCTCAGTAAATCTTGCGTGCCTACTTGATGAGGAGCCACAGGCTTTAGTGTATCTGACTCTCCAAAGAGTGTATTTTGTAGGTGTGATGCCAACGTGCAGCTGTGCAACCTCAAAGCCTCAAAGGACCTTCTTGGTTTATTCCAATCTATACAAGGGTTGCTACTGGAAGAACTAGTCAGGAATATTATGCCAGGATAAATTTGCTAAAAAGATCTTTCTAGTGACCAGTCAGCTCCAAAAAAGAAACATGTCTCCACCTCTATCTCTTCACCCCGCCGAAAGAAGAAGCTTTCCATTTACTTGCTTGGAAGGCTCACTTTTGGCCTGCAAACTTAATGTCAAAAGGAACTTAATGTCAAAACCAGCAAGCAAAGACACTGCAGGTAGATTTTCTCCCCTTTTTTTTATCCTCCCTTTTTTTAAATCCAGATTTTGAGTGAATTTTTCTTCCATAATACCTTTTCCTTTAAAAAATGGGGAAGGTATGTGTGGTTTTAATACATCTCTAATTATATTCCATAGCTTGCTGAAGCAAAGTTAAAATTATAACTTTCATGATGACAGTGAATCATTTTTTCTACCCTGTGCAGGGTGGATATGAAGGCTAATGTCCTCCCAATGCCATTGACTCAGGGTTGGTAAAGGAAATCTTGTGAAGGAAAGTCTTCTCTTATCACTTGGCATTTCTGACTTGCTAATCTGATTTCAAAGAAAAATTGTTTATAGGAGTTCCTGGTTCAAATCCTCCTCCTTGCTAAAGTTGATGTCAAAGCATGTGCAACAGTAACTGGATGAGCAAGTCAAGCTTGTTGAGTTCAGATCCAGAAATGTTAACAATTTACTGATTTAGCAGCTCCTAGATGCAAGTTAATAACCAGAGAAATAAGAACCCATTCAAACTTATTGGGTCAGACAATCTGACTTTTTCCTGTACTGGTGCTGAAACCCAACTCTGGGTGATGTCCCAAATCAACAAATCTCTGGGTCAGTTATTATATTTGTTTGGTGTCCCTGGCTACATGAACAAATAAACAAAACAGCCTGCATTTTCTCCCTCTTCAAACCCTCCCTTTACTTCCCACTGCTACTTATATGATTTTACTACCCACCCTGTGTCTCTTGCAGCATAGTCTGACCAAGCAGGTGCTATGGTGAATGAGGAATGCAGCTCAGGCTACTTTTTGTGTGCCCATTCAGCCCCTTCCTGATAGCAAGTAAAGGAGTATCAGCAGTGATAGTCTGCACTCAAACACATCATACTTGCTTGGGGAAATCATGGGAGTGGGCACAAGCTACCTGGTACCCTTCACAAGATCACGAGAGAGAAGGTGAACAGAATTATTAGCATTTTACTGATGTTTCCCTTGTGCCCCAAATCAAGCTTCCAGTACAGGTTTTAAAAGTGTATTTCTGACAACATATAAAATGTATAACAGGAACTGTTATACAGAAGATGAAAGTTTTCTTGAGTTTTCTGGTTTTTATATATATTTTTTAACCCGCTGCATAAAGTCATCTTTCTGAAGTATTGAGTCAGCTTGTTCAAGTATTGACTTGGTGAAGGCAGTAATAAGAGCTCATCCTTATTTAGTCCTAAGTAGCAAAGGCTTCTTTCTCATGATAATTTTAGGGACTCTATTGGTGATCCACCTGGGCATGCCCACCAACAGAAGGCTCTCATCACTCCAGGTTCACAGGGAGGTGGACATGTTTTGGGAGACCACAAGATTCAATTCTGCATGGCTGGTGTCAGCACTCAGAGCCCATGGGGTCAGTTGGTCAGCTCATCTGTGCCCCTGGCCAGTGGCAAACCAACATTCCCCAATGGTAACATGGACTGTACATCAGTTCTCTGGAAACAATAAAAAAAGAAGACAGCCATTTGCATCCTGTTGGCACGGTCCGCATTCAAGGTTGTTCCTATTTGGCTCCATTCCCTTCAAGACACAAGGAGCAGGTGTGCAGGAAGTAAGTGATAGCCACGCCACCTAATGCTTTACGTACAAACAAGGGGTGAGCTGCACAGCCTTGATAAAGGCAGGCCTGATAGTGATGGAGTTGATCCACATCACCTTCATGACCCCACAACAAGGGCTGCCACAACTTGTGGGCAGATGTCCCATAGCTGGGATCTGATCTCCACAGCAGCCAATATTGCAGGGTTTTGTGAATAAAAACTCAAAACATTAATCTCTTAGGCAGCAGTCCTGCAGATAAAAAAAAATAAAAGAGGGCTGTTCTTGTTTGAAAACAGAGGTAATCCAGTTTTCTACCAAATATGAAAATATTTCAGTCACCTTAATTTCATTATAAAAAGTTTTTAAGCCCTTTTCCACTGATTATTCTAAAACAATTATATATGAAGTTGTTCATTGATTTTTCCGTTTGCCACTTATCAAAGACTGGAACACTGACTTTTATTATTTTATTGGTATAAGAGAAGGGAAAAGGTATTGCTTGTTAGCTTTCTTTTCGTGAATACTTAGAATTTCATTTATAAGCTTTTTTGATGTAGATGCAAGTTATTTATATTTTCATGGGATAAATATAAAAGACCATGGATACCATTGCAGTTCTGTCAAGGACTACAGAAAGTGTTTTCCGGACTGTACAAGGCGTGGGCTTGTACTTGTGATAAGAATTAAAGCTCAGCAAGTGTGAGCCACTGATGTGCCTGCCCATGTCAAAGGGAATTTCAAAATCCATGGGAATTCACTGTTTCAAGAACAGAGCAGATGCCTCACTCATGAGACATGAATGACTCCCTGTCATGAACTCATGGTCTCACTGAACTGATGTGCCTTAGCACTTAGTTATCTTCTTGCCTCTGGAAGTACTGGGTACTCCCAGGCACAGCCTTATTTTGGACATCATTCTTTAGACCCCAGATGTAGGATTTAGTTGCCTGAACACAGTGCAAATGAAAAAGACTTGTGCCCCTTTAAATATCCCAGGATACCTGAGCATCATGAACAGAGAATTTGTGTCCTTCTACCTCTGCCTCCACAGACAATGCCAGATACTTGCAAAGGACACCATGTGCCTGTGTTCTTGTTGCTGTGTCCCTAGGGGAGAATAGCAGGATGCCAAGTCTGATGCTGTAAATATTCCCAAGGAGGAGCTTGATTCCTTGCTTGATTCTCCTTAACTTCAGGGGGAATATGGTCCCCCAGCCCAGGTGTCTGCTCTGAACTCTGAAGCTGACCTTTGTCAGTGACCTTCATTCACTGCTGTTGCAGAGCAGAAGAAGGCAGCAAGCCTAGAACCTGGTGATGGCTACAACTGTGCAACTGAGCCAGGCACAACACTGCTGAGGCCTTCAGCAATGGCTTTACTGCTGCAAGGGTTATTAACATAGGCTTCTGGTCAGGCAATGAGCTTGGAATTTACCTAAAATTCTCCAAAACCACACCCATTTCTTTTCTGTGGGCATAAAGATGCTATCATAAAAATCTATGGGTTGAGTAGCTTTCCAGTGTCATCTTCTGCATACAGCTTGAGTAATTTAGATGATTCACCTCCTTGGAAATCTGGAAATTAGGTCATTCTACGTGACTGTAAAGAGCCTTTCTGGAAAGCAATGTTGTAGTTTGATGGCAATTGTCTAATAGGGAGCCACTGAACTACAGCACAGGTTGAACAGTACTCCATAGCAGTTAGGAGATGGTGAGTTGCAGTCAGTGGAGCTAAGGCTTGAAGTTGCCTCAGTATTGGCAGAAATAAGACTTGACATTTCAATATCAGTTGTCTAAGCTATTCACTATTGGCCTTTTATTACCAGGATGCAGCCATGTAACCAGAGATTTTTCAGTTTTCATTTGGAGAGCACACTCTGATTTATTATATCATATATGTCAACTAAGTAAACTAATCTTCTTTAAAATTTATTACTACACTGGTCTTAGTATGTCACAGTTACTCTGGTACAATGAACTCCAGTGCATATGGATACATCATGAAACATAGAATCAATTTCCAGCCTTGCTTAAATGCCTTTGTAAGGACAGTGAAGCTTTCAAATCTAAGAAACACTCAAATTAAACTTTCAGCATCTCAGCTGAATAAGACTTTTTTTTTTTTTACTGCACACAATCTTTTAATCAATAATGTCAATGCTCATTTGAGCAGTGCTCTACTACCTGATCTCTTGAGGACAGCCTGGACAGAATGGGTCTAACAGCAGTAAGGTGATAGTTGGGATTTTCTTCTGTCTAGGAGGCTAGAAATTTGTTCAGTATTACCCTAAGGTGCTCAAACCCAGTGGCAGGAAGATCTTTGCCTAGGATTTCTCATTCCCCTAAGACTATTTAGATTCTCTGATAGTACAGTTATGGATCTGTGGTATCTAAGTGCTTAAGTGTGAATGCTTTCTTTGCAGCCCGTTGGCTTTAGCAGGGTGTGAGATGGTCTTTAGCACTTTTCCACCTTATTTAAAGCTAAAGCTTCTCACCATTTTGTAGGGTACAATGGAAGGATTCTTTTTCTTGCAAAATTTTAATGGACATAATTTGTTTAATCTTTAAAATTTACTAATTTCCTGTGTGAGATGATGCTTCCTAGTTCTTCTAGTCATTCTTTTTGCAATACCGCTTGGAACCATTCTCCAGTTACAGTTGCTCTTTTGTTGCTCTCAGAATAAAGTAATTTCTCCGTCGGATATTGGACATAATGTTTAATACCATTTCTGGCATAGGATGAAACATTGCAACTGATGCAGCTGACCAGAGTATTGTGTTAAGTAACTAAGAGAGAAGAAAGGTGGGAGAAGCCACAGTCTCAGTGTGCCTGGTAAACCAACCAGTGATGATTTGTAACAAGACATTGAAGCTGAGTCTGTGTGCTCTGTGTGCCAGGGGTGAAACTCAACACACCTTAACAACAAACTGGGCACTTCTGCCCTCCAGGCTGAAATTCAAGCCTGAAGGTTGAGTGTCTAACTACCATCACCAATGCATTAAGTCCAACTGATAAGCTGGACTTGGTGATCCCTATGGGTCCCTTCCATCTTTAGATATTCTATTAAAAAAAAAGCCCTTTCTTTCTGCCTTCTACATTTGAGTAATTTTATGTTTAAAAGCATTATTAGTGACTTGAAAATGAAACAAAATATTTCTAATATGTGCACAAAATGCTTGATCAGCTTAAAAGTTTTTGGTTTGGTTTAAAAATTAATTTCAGAAACAAAATCTTTTCCATGCTGATGTCATGATCAACTCTTTTAACACAGTGCATTGTTTTCTGGGGCTTAAAGCATTAGCAACTACTATGGAAGGATTTTTTAGGAATGGACTTTGTCAGGAGTCTCCTAAGAGGTAGCCAAATTCCCTGGGTTTGTTTATGGAGTCACTTTCTCTTAATTTATAGGGAAAAAAAAAAGCTAAGAAGGCACTGGTTTTCATGCAAGAGTACAACACTGAAGAGTTGGGTACCTGAGAGTGGAAGAAAATCAAAGCCAAAGTCTTGCCAAAAGTCACACAAGAATTCAGATATGAATCATGGAACTGCCACAGAGATCTCCAAGATAAGAAGTCCAGTTCTGACTGGCAGCTATTCTTAAGGCAAAATTTTAGTAAAACTGCAAACCACTTAATTAAAAGTGTTCATTTTTCTTTTCTTAACACGAGTTCATTGCCAGTTTAACCACACAGAGCTCAGTGCTCAGAGAATGCATTCCACTTAGCCAAATTAAATTCTCGGCTCGGGCTACTAAAAATGAGAAATTAGGCCCTGGGTTCAAAATGTCCCATAGCATTGCCAAGGCAACAATATCAAAACACGATAAGCAGAATTATTCTGAACATTAGGCACAGCTTAAAATGAGGTTACAATAGCTTTTTCTAAAGGTTGAAGGGAGACACAACATTTAGTAGTTGCCTATAAGTAAACAGCACCTACAGTACCTGCAGTATCTTTAGCCTCTATAATGCACACCATGGCCTGTGTGCTAGATATCCTATTGACTCTGGGTGACTCACTTTTTATGACCTCACCAATGAGATAACACCCTCATTTGCTAAAAAACTCTATCAATTAAGAAAAGCCCTACTGCCTGATAACCTGATTAAGAGCTGAGTACTCAGGGTGGTGGTGTGAGACCTTTCATTTCTAATCAATTCTCACTTCTTGTTGAGCAGCTTTATGGAATTATCCAGCCTTTGGCAAACTTTTGTATGATGCTTACTGCATCTAAAGATAAATTACTCTTTATTTGTCCAGTTTGTTGCAAGGTGGGGCCCATCTGCTAGTAGGTATTTGCTCTCTTAGGACTTGGTGTGAGAGGGTTCATTTTCCATTTGAGTGTCCTTAGGGTTTTCATATTTTTGCCATTTTTAGAAGCCAAAAAACTAAAAAAAGAAGTAATGTAGAAACTTCAGTTTCAAGATCACAGATGTATGTGCTGGTTTATAAGTTCTCTGATCAGCAACATCAGTTATTTATATCAAATTTGAGAAAAATCCCCAAATCCAGAGCTGGAGGAAAAGCTTTCCTTGTCTACATCAATATTACCACTACATGGTCAAATCCTTCCTTCTCTCTGTGTAACTGCTGTCACACATCACTATCACAATGTTATGGAAAATTTCATACATATCGTGAGGCATACTGTTAGGACTTAAGTTCCCTTTTCCAAGGGTGGAAACACCTATGGGACAATACCACGTAGTTTATTCATAGTTTGGTTCTCCTTTTGTTGCTCCCCTTTGAATTCTAATCTTTCACTAACAGGGCCGTTAACAAAGTGCTGGGTAGGAAGGAGATGTGTCCCTTTCTTCTGTTTCAGTTTGAACAAAAAGGAGTCTGATAACACTGGTGTAGATAGCAGTGAGGTCTTGCTCCTTGGTTACAAGCAATGTTTCCTGGTGGCAGCAGGAGTTCCAGGCAGTGCTGGGAGCCCTTGGTGGAGCACTGGGGCTCAGGATAAGTCTGCCTCCACCCTGTCTAGCATGCAGACAAACCAGAAAGCACTGTGCTATTCTTTTTTAAGAATTTGTTTGTTTTGGTGGATTGGGGTTTTCTTACAGATTCAAGCCCATCCGTTTAAAATTGAGGTGTTCCTCAGGTGTTACTGAGCTGACTTTTGCCATTAGGATGACTACAGTTTTACTTCAAGAGCTGAGATCCTGTTTCCTCTGGTAGCAACCTTTCACAACCCCTTTAGGTCTAGGTGATTCTCCCCCCAATTTTGCCCTCATGAGAGCCCACATGGAATGGTGTGTCCAGGTTTGAGGGCCTCAGCTGAAGAAAGACATGGGCCAGTTGGAATGAGTCCAGAGCAGAGCCACTAAGTTGATCACAGGACTGGAACACCTCTCCTAGGAAAACAGGCTGACAGAGATGGGGCTGTTCAGCCTGGAGAAGAGAAGGGTTTGGGAAGAACTTAGAGCACCTTCCAGTACTTAAATAGGACCTTCAGAAAAGCTGGAGAGAGACTTCTTATACAAGCAGATAGTGTCAGGATAAGAAGGGACAATGGTATTAAACTAAAAGAAGGCAGGTTGAGGTTAGATATTGGGGAAAATTCTTTACTAAGAGCGTGGTGAAGTACAGGGACAGGTTGCCCAGAGAGGTTGGGTTGCCCCACCCCTGGAAGTGTTCAAGAAGACCAGGCTGGATGGGACTTTGGGCAGCCCTGTCTAGTGAGTGATATCTCTGCCCATGGCTGTGACTAGATGATCTTTAGGGTCCCTTCCAATCAAACCTATTCTGTGATTCTATAATATTTTATTCCTCTGGGATATCTCAGCCATACCTGACAATTAGCAGTTTAGGAACTTTCTGGAACATGAAAGACAGTGAGAAAATAAATTATTAGCTATTTACACACCAGTCTATGCATACGACCTGGGGGACAAATGCCATAATGATGTGCCCTGCCCAGAATTGTACCAGGATGCAAGGACATATGGCAAAGAGACAATCACATGCAGTTAGGACCAGGCACCTTGGAGATGATACTAATCATATCACATCATACCATATCATATCTAATAGACACATGTAATTATATTCACATATGTACAAGGAAAGGCATGGAGGAATGTACTGACAAGTACTGTAAAGAGGAAGACTTCCCCAATTTAACATGATTACACTGATAAACTTGTAGTCTGGTAATGGTGAAAAATCCTTCAGGTATGCATGGTTCTGCATGAATCACAAGCTGTTTAATAGTGCATTGAAATGCAGTCTTGAGCCATGACTGGTAGAAGATGTACTATCTGATTTATCCTGGGCAAAATGTCCAGAGGAGGTGGTAAGCACATTAAGTTAGATGAGCCATCCAGGGCATACCTTTCACTTGTTATCAGCTGTGCATGATAAACTGACCCCAGAGACATTCCAGTGTAAACTGAACTAGAATTATTTCAGACATAAAGACTCTCTATTTGCAAAAAGTAAATACCAGGGAAGAGTTGGCATAGGACCTTGTTAGCAAGCAATGAGCATCAATGTACATTTATAGGGAAAGCAGCAAATCATAGAGAACAGAGACCATTTTATTGGCTCTGGAATTAAGCAGTAGGGAAATGCTCATCTGTACTCATCTTTCCCAACACTAATCAACACCAGAGGGTTGGAAGCCAGAAGCTGTGGAGATCACTACAAAATTATACACACTCTGTTCTTACCCTGCAGTTTTTTTTCTCCTACAAATGCTTTCACTTTTTTTTTCTTTTTTTTTCTTTTTTTTTTCTTCCTTCCTCTGAAGTAATATGCCAGCTGTGCAAATGTTTGACCCTGTGAATGTTCAAAAATTGATTGTGCTTTCTGCCCTTGCTGAACACAAGCCAACCCCTGTCTGCAGAAACGGTGTTGTCCAGAAGCAGCAGTGAGTACACACAGACATTCTCTTTGCTAAGGGCACTTGCCAAAGCCTTGTGAACATGTTCAGAAAAGAAATATTCCTGGTCAGTCAAAACACACAAACCTTTACCATTGGGAGTTAGGACAAAAGATCCATTCTTTAAATGGTTACCATACCACTTATTTATACTATATGTGTTATATAATAATAATGTGTTCCCTAGAGTAAACATCTGTCTGTCCCCCAGAATACTTTCTGGATCTTCGGCCAATTTCAGTCAAATCTGGCAGATGAATGGATGTCTCAGGTTTATGTAAGTTTCTGTAAAGCTAGAGAAATTAGTTAGCGGTAAAAGAAAGAAACTTTATTAGGATACCTCTGTTAATGCCCTTCCACTTCAGGAAAAGCTTCAGTATTAATTTACCCCTTACTGCACAGGGAATCAGCATGAGAGCTGAACATCAAAATGTTTATATGTTGGAAACAAGGTCATTGCCCTTCACATTCTAAAACATCTGACCTGATGGGTGGGGCCTGTGATGTCCAATAAAATTAATATACTGACTGAAAGTTGGCACATTTGTAATCTCTTAGCTTTGAAGGAATAACATTACCATAGTTCAATTAAAATTTCATTTAGTGTTATCCAGTTCAAGTTTCAGTGGCACAAGAAGACAGAACCCTCTGGGAAATGAGTTTTTATCAGGTCCAATGGTTGTGGAACTACTGTTCAAAAATTTTTTTGCCCTGGAACTGAATGACTCCACTGTGATCATCCCTCATAACACATTACTGGTCTGAGAGGGATGAATGACTCCCCTTTTAGCTGTAAAATTAGAGGTACTTTTTTTTGGAGAAACATAGACCTGTTAAAGTCGGAAAAAACCTCTAAAATCATCAGGTCCAGCTGTCAACCCACCACCACCACCATGTTCACCACTAAACTATGTCCTCAAGTGCCACATTCACAAGTTTTTTGAACACTTCCAGAGATGGTGAGTCCACCACTTCCCTGGGCAGCCTGGTCCTATGCTTGACAACCCTTGCCATGGTTGTCATTTGTCATGCCAAACTTTTCCTAATATCTAATCTAAACATCCCCTGGTGCAACTTGAGGCCATTTCCTCTCCTCCTCTTATGTAATCATGTACTTTCCAGTTCTGAGTCATGAAGGCATTTTCAGCTCTACTGCCCTTTCTTCCCCATTCTTTGTTACCTCTGAGCCTGAGATTATCCTGGTTGTCTGAAGTGGCTCTTTTTCTCTGTTTTGTCAGCTATGTACACCAGAACAATGTTTTTGCTCGTCTGACTTTGAGAGCTTTGCTCATCTTCCCACTTTCAGTCTTTGTTCCTGGTCTTTTGTTGAACTGCTGTTCCTCCTTTGTAAATACAGTCTGAGCTTCACGTTTTTCTCCTTTTTTGGCTAACAGTTGTTAATTCTCAATTTCAAAATTGTTTCTTCAGTATTCAGTAAGTTCTTCTTCAGTTTTCTCTTTGAGTCACAATGTTGGGACCTTTGCACAGATGTTTGATCATTTGGTCATTTGGTCAAGTCTTGACACTTGTGGTGAGGGGGGAACAGCATAGAGGTTCTTGCAGCCACTGCTGATCTTCCAGGCAGCTTTTCTCAGGTAAATCCATGAACATAACTACCATGACATTCAACCAAGCAAAAACCTGCACAACGCAGTGCATCCGCTCTCCTGACTGGAGTTGTCCACAGCCATCCAACACTATTTTGTCTTTGTCACATGCTCACAGCCCAATCTCATAGGTGATCTCCTGTCAGTCTTTAGCTTTGTACAAAAAAAAGCCCCCTTTAACATGTTACTGCCTAAAAGTTAAGTCACACTGACCAACATTTTCAGGAAAAAGGGACTTCTCTGTGTTCCTCATAGTGTATAGGAAATGATATTACTTTCTGTCTGGAGTTTAGGCTTGAATGCCTGTAGGCAAAGAGGATCTATTTCCTCAGTCAAATTTTTGATGGAGAGTGGGCAGGATGCAAGCATTTCTGTCTGCATATCAGGCAGAAAGGCAGCAAACAGACACACCTTCTCAAATGAACATATTTCCCTGAAGAAATTGGGGAAGTGGGATGGGGAATTTTAGATTTTCATGCGATACTCTTTTCATTTGTGTTGTTCCTGATATGACATCTACATTTTCCCCTTTACTCCCTTCTCCTTAATCCACATGCAAAGGTGAAAGGAAATCTGTTCATGAATGATTTATCAAAGTGCTATGCAAGACTCAGTTCTACTGGCAGATTTGTCAAGTAATGTGACACGTTGTATTATACCACATGAGTTATTGATCTTTGTCCAGTGCTCCTGGGGGTGGCAGGGAGGAGGTGTTGGGTTGCCCTACCAGCAGTGTAAGTTTTACTGTACACTGAGATGGGGATAAAAGAGTCTCTTCCTGGTTCTGCAAAGCTGTGCATTTGTAAAGAATACCTTCACCTTCAGAAGCCAAGAAGGAAGCCTTAAGTTGTGTTTCATTCACAACAAAATGTGAAATAATACAATTTATTTGTTTTCATTTACCTCAGGGACTGTTTCAACTCTACAACTTCAACATGGGTGATGTTCAGCTCTATCTCTTTCAGTTCTCTCTCTTCTCAGTCTCCAGTGAACTTATTAGTGTATTAGGAGATAGTTCCAGATCTAGTGTCCTGATTTTCTTTTAGAAGCAGAGCTCCCTTGTCATTAGCACAGTAGTTGAGCATATAGTCTGACAGCCTGAGGTGTTCAGAGTGGGGAAAGGGCAAATGGTAGAAATGGCCAAGGGTTGTTGGTCTTCCTGCTTTAGAATAGGCAAGGAGCAAAGCATGCTGGGGAACAGCAAACTGAGGACAAATGGGCAAATTCAGAGGCAGCTCAAAAAATTAAGAAAGCTCTTTCAAAACTGATTTGAATAGAAAGAATAAAACACAGCCTGTACTACACAGATTGTATATTTCACTTCTCAGAGCAGCTTCAAAATTCTGAAGTTTACAGTTTCGAAGAATGAATCACAGACCCCTCTACACACCTGGCTTCTTAAAATCGATCATGTTTCCTTCCATTTTCCCTATTTTGTATTTTTTATAAGTTACGGCCTTTGTGAGAAAGGTTTATTTTCTAAATAAAGGGATTGAGGGAAGTAAGCAAAAGAGTTAGTCTTGTTTTCCAACAAAGGACTATCTACTTATCAAAAAATTAGGAAAGCTAATAGTGAAATGAGTTTTGAGTTTCTGGTAAGAGGTGACTAAAGCCATTTATCTTCTTAATGTAGTGAAGCCCAAGATTGTATTTGTGTTACTGACTTATACATAGCTGATGCCTCCCTGCTTCTATATTTCATCTAACTGTGACTCACTTGTTAAATAGTAATAACCTTATTTATATTATTCTTTTCAACCTTTTATTTATCTGGAAGTTTGTCTAAGTGAGAAACACATGCAAATTACTAAGCAGAAAATACGTCTGACAATTGCAAACATTACATGAGAGAAGTAAAAAGAAAGAAAGATATATAAACCAGGAGTTAATATACAGCGTGCCTATGTGGATGCAGTTCTATAGCCTTTACCCAGTTGTCCTCTGACTTTTCTCTTTTTTGCCATAGTGAAATAGTTATTTGGTACATAGGAATCCTTGAGGTCCTTCCAAGCCTATATGGCCTCGCTACCTCATTCCTGTCTGAAAGGTAGACAAAATGGGCATATCTTGAAGGAGGCACCTGAACAGGATATATCTGCAATTGTTATCAGCCACCCTCATTTTCAGTAGGCTTACCACAATTTTTAGCTAATGGAGGACATGGTCCATTAACTCCCTAACTCTAAATGTTTCATGGAGCTATGCTCCATGTCAAAGTTTAACTCCCCACTGAGAGTTTTTTTCAGGGTTTGCTGCTGATGGAGAAAATATGTAACAGGAAAGTACAACCTCTTTCCTGGTTCTAATTTTGTGTTTGTGTGACTATTAAGGTAAATTTTAACCATGGCTATAAGATGAAGAGATGTACTGTATGTAGTAAATATTATATCTCTCTTAGAAGTTGTCTTGACTAAAGAGAAAGTCTATAACACTGAGACAAGTAGGGGAGTAACCCTGCCATCTACCTCTGCAATCAAATTGCTCACAAAGCTGTGCAGATAAACTGGAAAACATATTAAAGTACTCCTGGACTATGTCTAGATCAACTACTTATGTTGGAACTTGGGAATATAAGCATCACTGAAGAAACAGTACGAAGGTGGAACTTAATGTGAATATAGGGCAAAAAGGAGAAATATAAGTAAGTTTTCCTACTCAAATTAAAAAAAAAAAAGAAGATTTCATTGGACTTGAAATTTTTTTGTTAGATTAATTTTTCAAGATGGATTTTCATTTTCTCATTATTTTTTTCTTTTTAATATCAGTGTCTTGATAGACTTGTGTTTTTGACAAACTCTATGCACAAAGATCCCATATATCAGTTTGCATACTACATTAATTTCAGTCTATATGGCTTTGATCTGCATATTTTTGAGGCAAGAGATATAAAAGGGAATAATTTCTATCCTTTAGCTCTCTAAATTAGACATTCTTCAGAATTAAAGAAAACTGCTAGTGTCTCAAGGAGAAAGAAACCCTAAACTGAATGTGAAGTCAACTTCAGAGCTCACAGAGAGACATGTCCTTCTTCAAAGTCTTCTACAGACTGGAATGGCCTGTCTCTCCTACCTACACTCTCACCTCTCAGGATCTTCTTCCCTCTCTGCACAGTTCATTTCTCTACAAAATAATCTTTCCTCTTGGAATAAGAGGAAGTGGTGTTGGCAGACTCCACTTGAGTTTTCTCTCAAGTGCTGGCAATCTAGGAAACCCTTTTGTGATTTTTTGGGAATTGCTGTGAAGCAGTTATGGTAGGAAAACATTAAAAAGAAAATTACAAAGAGGTGGGTCATACTAATTATGGCAGCCAAGCCTGCAAATCCTGTAAGTTGTCATTGGCACCAACAGGACAAGTAGTACCTTCCAAGGAAAGTGCAAGAAACCTCACAACAAACAGCACAAAGGAGTATCTCACCATACTGTGGATACAGCTGGCACACAGCTGACCTATTTTAAAGGAGCTTCAGTGACTTTCCAAAGAGATGAAAATACACGGATTTGAAGAAAATCCAAATGAATAGAGACCATCTTGCAGCAGGGGCTGGCAATTCTGGGGAAGGTCAGGATGGGGAGTGAGGAGGGATGGCATTGCAGCATGCTCTGTGTAAACCTCTGTTTGTACCTCTAATGAACCAAGGGGGACCCTGATATTTTACCCAGGGACTAGACTGAGCTTTGCCAGTCTCAGAAATAATTCTCTACTGCAGTGAACTAAACCTCTAGACTGGGATTAATACCTCATCTGTATGTAAACATGTTGGGTCAAAAGCATAGATGTGCTACTGTTCGTGTAAATGACGTTTTATCAGTTTGCTGAAGTGCTGACTCTTAGCTTATAAAACACTCCAATTTACTATATAATACAGCCAACTTTGAGAAACAGCTTGTAAATAAATGTTTCTGATGAAGACTGATAAGTCACTGAGCCACAAAACCATTTCTGTTTGCCAGTTAAGATTCAGTGGCCTGAAGAAAAAGTAGATAAGGAAAGATATTTGTTCTCTACAAATAGCTTCTTTTTACTTTTGGTAGTTCATACATGTTTGAGATAAACGCCAGATAAACAGGCATAGTTTCTAATTCTTTCTACACAGTGCTCAAGGAAGGGAAACAATGACTTTAAGATTTTATGCTGCCTTTTTAACTGTATCACTTATATAAGAAAATATTACTGATGTGCAGAAACCAGAAGGTTTGTTTTTTTTTTTTAATGCAAGATCTGAGAATTTCAGAAGGAGCCATGAACATGACGATTTTCATTATGTAGTGCCTGGTTTGTTCACAGCTTTATTTTCAGTTGTTCTTATTACTTAAAAAGAACATTATAAATGAGGAAACAAGTAGTACATTGAAGTAGGACTTGACAGTGCACACCCAGTGGTACCCAGCCTACAATTAGCACATTCATTGTCAAGACATCAGGGCTCTCAACGCCTTGCATGAACCACCGGATAAACTGACATGTCTTTCCCTAAAGGCATGTCTACTCTGCTGTCACTCCAGCAGCAGCAAAGGGCAGAAATACCACAAAACCTGTGTCAATGCATCTAAAATAACCCATGCTGTTGCAGCTGATCTATGAAAGTATCTATTTTCTTTTTACATAAGATAAAATCTCTAAGGATATGCGCTGTCACATTTAGGAAGACTCACTTAAGCTGAGCTTTCTGAAGACAGCTCTCTGGCCTTATGGTTTCATACAGATCTCCATTAGTTCAGAGAGGAAGATGGGCAGCTCTAGAAAATGCTACCCCTCTCTTGGGGTGAGTTGGACAGAGGAAGTGAGGCATTTGTGAAGTCTTATGTGCTCAAACTTCAGATCCCCAAAGTTAGGTAAAAAGAGCCTTCCACGATGTCATTGCTCTGCATTTCTATCCACTTACACATCTTTCTAAATCAGGGCTAAATCAGTTTTTCATATGACATGAGCTCAATAAGGCCCCCATGGGTGTCCTCACTGAAGATCCTAACATAGTTCTGAGAAGAATAAAATCTGCTGCAATGTTGAAGACGTGCACATCCAAAATAAGAACTGTGTCAGGCTCTAATACATCTAGTACATGAATGTGGAAGGCAGTCAGCTGGTCATGGAGAGGTATTTATTCACTGTATTAAACTTCTAACTCTAATGACCACAGAGCTGTGCAAACAGAAACCAGTGTTTGGGAGGCCTTGCTAAAAGCTGCACAATTGCTCGAACAGACAAAAGAAGGTGTGAGCCTTGAACGTGAGAATAAAATAAGTATATTGTGGTTTACCTTAATATCAGAAAAGTCACATGGCTGCCTTTCAAGGAATAATACAAGAAATTAATCTTGCAGTACATTCATGTGGTAAGATTAAAATCTTTATAAATTGCACAGCAAAGATATTTTAGGATCAAATATCCTTTTAAGTCCAGTAGTATTTTTCAAGATACTCACAAAGTTAATATTTGACATTATGTTTCTAGTGATATTAGTACTATAAATGGTATAATTATAATGTTAACCAATAAAATACAGAACCAATACAAAACCTCGACAAGACAACTAATCAAATGATTCTTCCTTTCCAATACCTGGCATTCTTGCTTCTCTTAAGCAAAAAGCTTTCAATATGAGAGGAAAAAGGGTTGTGATATGATGTTACTACTGAAAGATTCTACAGTATTAGAACTGCTTAATATCGTTCCTATTATACTGTGATAAATACTGTGATTGTATTGAAACATGATACTGATATTAAAAATTGCTCTTTCACTCACCTGTTAATAACATCACATGTATTGCATGGGAATAGGCTACTATTTTAAAACATCATGAACTAGCTTGAGAACTAAAATTTTCTTTGTATTTCCAAATTTTTTTAATCAATTTGGTAAAAAACTTTCCTTTTGTTCTTAATCAGTATTAATAGTTACACTACAGTTGCTGGACTGATGGAATTAAATACTTTGAGTACTTGGAGGTCTTAAATCTGTAACTAGGTATATATAGTATACACCAAGTTGAAGTATTTGAGTTCTGGTCACAGCTGTAGGCAAACATTCTTAGTTAAGTTTATTTGTTGAAAAACAGACAGAAAGGAGCAAAGCTGTGAACCATATTATTTAAAGTTATTACACAGATTACCTACTTGAAAGAAAATACAGATTACTACTGTCACATTCAATCAGTCTATATGCTGATCCTTTCCCTGCAGTCCTCCTTTTTGGTATAATTCTGGGACTTGGATGACCTAAGAAATAGAGCCATGCTGTCCATGTGGTCATTTCCTTCCTTTTGTCACTGGATGGAAGTACAAGGAAAACATCTATTGCTGTGTCAGCAGTGACCACCAGCTCCCAGTGAGATGCATTCTTAACGTTAGCCAAGTGACCACTTGTAATGGTCAAAATGTTCACACAGGCACAGAAAAAAAAAAAGCCACTTGGCAATTGCACAAGACCTTTTTAATCTTACTAGAAAGGCTGTTATGTATTGACCAGAAAAATTCATTCTTCCCTTTCTATTAATTGTAACCTAACACCCCAGCAATACATGTCCTTAGCCAATAGGTCCAGCACCTCCGCACAGCTTCATCCTTGAGACCTGCTACAATTCTTCTAAGTCGAAACCCCAAATCAAGGGAATGATAACAGACTTTTAAAATAATATTACTTCTGTACTCTGGAGTTATGAATCATTGGCAGGGTAAAGTTGCAGCTTTTATTTAAACAACCTAAATACTTTTAATTGATTTCCAGTCCAGATGGCAGAACGTGAAGTGGCGTCAGCCTACAACTCCCACATGGAAGGTGCTTGGCCTTCTACATCTCTGAAAGTGAGGAATGTAAGGTATTTGTTGAAGAAGGTATGAAAAGAGCGTGTTTCATTGGTGGGTTGTGTTTGCTCCTGTGTCACACGAGGCTGAAGTGGATGCTGGGAGGAAGATGTCATATTACAGACAAGATATAGCAGTTAATCATTGTCATTGTGAGTCAAGGTACTGTCTGGAAACAAGGTGAGTTTGAAACAGATGCACCCACCAGGTGTACAAAGCACATAGCACAGAGCTGACTGTGGACATCCTTTGCTGGGGAGTCTCATTCCTTCTTTCTCCAGGAAGGGTTTTTGCACCATTCCTTTGTACTACAAGGAAATTGATCCTACAGGGATGGGCAAGCTCATTGGGTGATTTTCCAGGTAAAAGGACTTTTTGTATAGGTTAATGAAATTCACTGCCCAGGAGTGTACAAAGAGCTCGTCTAGGAGGAAGACTTGGGGCTGCATTTTTCACAGGTGAAGCAAAAACTTTTCACTGCTGTCTTGCTTCCCTGCTGCTCTGTATGAGAGCCTCAGACTTCCTGGAAAACTGGGCATCAGCACAACACCTTCACTGCTCAGCAGCTGCCACCCCTGCCTTGCTGCAGAACCTGCTGGAAAATAGAGACTGTAGAAAGCCACAGGGCCTCTCTGAAGATTTGGCTGCACTATGGCTGCACTTTCTCTACCTTTCTGTACCTCTAAGGTCCTTTCCTACCCCAGGTTTTGGTGCTCCATTTCACTTATGTACTGGGCTTGGGAATAGAAAAGCAGAATACTGGACAAATGTACATTTAAGTGAGTATAAAACCCCATGCTGCCAACTGTCTACTGTATTGAATAAACTCTTTTTTTTTCCCTTATTGCTTCAGGTTTTTATGTTGCAGTTAAGGTCATCCAGTGATGTACCATGGATCTGTCTGCCTATTCATCTGCTATTCCCAGACAATATCTGTAACTGGTGGATGATTTCCATGGAATCTGGCAAGTATGTGATCCCAGAGGCCCTAGATTCTTGCTAACCCTGTGAAGTAAAAGAAAAACTGTTGCTATTAAAAGAAAGGCTAATATTGATCTATAAGCTCAACCCTTGCTATTTAGCAGAGCAGCCAGCCAGGTCTTCTTGTTCCACAGCTTGTGCAACATGTTGCTTTTTTCCTCATAACACTGTTTATTTTACTGAATTTTACATATATGTATTTTGCATGGGTTTGATTGGTTTGTTTTGGTTCTTGTTTGCTTTGTCTATACATAGAAGTCACATGCTTTTACCTGAACTGAAAATGTAGCATGGTTACAACGTGAGTGTTATACATGTGGTGTGTTCATGGTACTTATAAAGGTGTTTATATAAGGGGACCCACTCACAATAGAATGTAGTACCCCTATCCTGCTGTAGTAACCATCACACTGTGGGCTGTACTAATGCAGGAAAGACAAACCATGCCACAGGAGAATATGGTCCACTAGTTTTCTTAACTGAAGTGATGGGCATTTCTCCACATTAACAGGCCCACAAACCAGATAAACTGATTATTTATAAAAAGGGCAAATTATTTTACATACTTATGAATAATGTAAATTCCACCTACATAGATATCGCAGTAAAGTTCACTTGGGCAGTCACCATCTGTGTATCTTTACTCCTCACTGTACAACCCTTGAACTGGGCACTGGATTTTTATCTGTATTGTACCTTTACTATTTACTTTATATAGGGTGAACATATTCCACATAATCCAAGAAAATCCTGAACCCACCACCATCAGTGGATTCATCTTGAATCCCTACACCATCAGTGTAGTCCGCATTTCAGATTCTGTGTGATGAAGCCATATATGCATTATAGACTTCTGGATATTTGTCAAAAATCCTTTGCACTGGAGTGATCTTATATGGAGCTTTAAAAATTTCTCTGCGCTGTTGGAAACCAGATGAGCCATATTCAGACCTGGTGATCCACTGAGCTCGAAGTGCAAATGGGAAATACAGTTTCTTCCTTGCTTCTCTGGCGATGCATGATATTTAAACTTTGTCATGCATAGAGAATATTTTCCCTTTGGCACAGTGCTTACCCCCTCAACTTCCTAGTACCAAGAGACAGTGTGCCCATGCGTGGAGAAACAAAATCATGAAGCCAAAGGTGGCTTAAAAAAAGGCAGGGGGTGAATGTGTAGATCTTTATCTTTAGTAACCATAACGAAGCTCACTACATTGTGTTGCGTATTTTTACGTTAACAATATGGAATGAAAAGGGTATGACGTAAAGGAGCACCTCCCAAAAGATCTGCAACAATGGTAACAGTTTGTGGATATGGCTAATACTTCTAGAATGTAATTAATTAGACAAAGGGAAAGAGGTGGACTTCATTTTATGCCCTGTTTGATAGCTGCAGTGTTTGTATCAGATGCCTATGCTTCATTTCATAAAGCCTGGTCAGAAACAGGCTCTCTCAGAGCATTATTCACACAAATGATTCATAGCATTGTACTGAAAGGAAAGCTGGATGAAGTTTATCATTGAAGTTGTGGTCTCAGTCCTCATGGAAAACAGGTTCTGTACAGAGTATAGTACTGTTAGACACTCTCAAAGATTTTACAAGGATTATACTATACATTAGACTTTTGTCCTGTTTCTACATAATTCAAGAAATTGGAATGAAATGAAACGGAGATAATTTATATGGAATTACGTACTTTTTTCTGATTATTTCTATTTCTTTTTTGATGATTAACTATATACAGTACAATATATATTTTTGCAATAGGTAGACTCAAACTTTCTCAGTGTTTGTGGACATACTCATATCTTTTTCTATTTTTGACTAATTGACTAAAATCTTTATCACACTTTTGAGATTGTCTCCAAAGGGGCTTAAACTGCTGCTTCCTCAAGGAGCAAATTCCCCAGGGCAGCACCTTCTCTGAGCATTTTTCAGACTCTTGGATTTCATTTAGGATTTGAGACACATTGATTAAAATCGACTGACAGAAAAGAGAAATTCCTCTAACACAGATAATACTGCAGCATTCATTAACTTAAAAGAAATCCTTGTGTGTTTGAATCCCTTTCCATCTTCTGGATGCACAGCTAGCAGGTCAATCTGTGTATAAAAGTAGACAGAGCAGCTCTTGGCTCCTTCTGGTTTGGTAACTTATTAAAGGCACTGATCAATAAGTAACTGTGTGGCCAACAAATGAGTCAGGCACAAACTGTTGACTGAAATCAATGCACAGTAACTGGTTTTGAAGAAGGGTGCCATTCAAGGAACTAAAGGTCTGAGAAACTGGGATATACAAATGGGCCTTCAGCCAAACACAAACAGGCACCTGAAAATTCATTGTGAAAACAGATCAGCATGGTTACAGACGAGGTTGCATCCAGTTACTTTTATCTGAGAAATCAAACAAAAAAACCCCAAACAATAAAGGATCTTCCAAACTGAGACAGACAGATAGATAGATAGATAGATAGATAGATAGATAGATAGATAGATAGATAGATAGATAGATAGATAGATAGATAGATAGATAATTATAAGAGCAATTTGCTGAGGTGAAGTAGGAACTGGTTGTTGTAAGAAGTTCTCAAACCAATAAAAGATTGCATTTGTGGATACAAATCTAATGGGATGTCCCCATAAAGCACTCAGGTGTACCAGACACGTATCAAAACCTGTTGAGCCACTCCAGTACAGTCACGTAAAGCTTGTTTACAGTATCTCATCTGTGATTAGATTATGATTTGTCAATGTTTCCATGAATCTTGTTGTCTAGATAAAAGCAGCAAAGCCTCAGTAAATATTCATAGAGATTATAAGGCAGTGTGTGTTGGTCAAAATGAATGCCAGTAGCAGAGATTAGGAAAAGGTCTTTAGAAAGTAGTTTTGAATATATTGCTCTTTTTTCTTCCGGGGTCTCTAAGGTTTAATTACTTAATATAGTGGGGTAATACATGTTATCTTCAAGATTATCTCTACATTCCTAGGTATACTTTTACTATGTCAGTGGTACTTTAAAAATTTGGAACATTACTGCAAACTCTTAGAGTAATTTGCCACGTAGCTGGTTGCTTTTTTTCTAGTAAAGCAGGAGCTAAAAATACCAGGAGTTTTGACTTTTAAACTATCAAAAGTCGGACAAGAAAAACAGAAATGACCACTGGCTCACATCCACTGAAAAGTCCACAATGGGTGTACGAAATCACGTACTTTCTCATTTGTTCCAATGGAAAATACAGCAAAATCTTAGTCATGGTGGTCATCTTGATAAAAATGTCAACGAAATCAGTGGAAATACTCCACCTCACTGTGTTTTGAACCTGAGGCACTATGATAACTTTAAACCCACAAGGTTTTTGAGGGGATTTTGCAGGTACAGAGACTTGAGAGCAAGACTTGAATTTAGCAAAGATTTGTGATGTTTAGGAAATGCCAGTGAGTGAGTACAACATCTGCGCTTCCCGTACTTCCTTTTGCTGAATACAGACTTGTAGCACAATCTCGGCCATTTTGCACATGGATGGCACCTTTCAGAGACCCTTAATGTGTGGCATAAACAATTCAGTAGGTGATTCATTCACCTTTTATCCCAGCATTAGGCCATTGTTTCCCAACCATCATACATAAAACTAGAAGAGGGCCTTTTTCTGAAAGAACAATTGTATGAATAAAAATTGACCATCAGAGGTACATTCTATAAAGGAGAAGATCCACTAATCCTATGCTGGTCTGCTTACAGCTTGGAGGAATTTTGATGGCTAGAAATCTTGCTTTAAATTTTCAGCTAAATAGAGTGCAACAGTTTTCCTCTGTTCTGCAGTGTTTCTCTGTGCTCTGCCTTGCCTATAAATGGAAATCACCTCTCCACACTGGATTCCTAAAACAGCTTGTGAAGTCTCAGCACATGAAAGGCCTTGAATGAATGTGAGGTAGTGTTATTACTGGGGAGGTGTCTGTGCTGGAAATGCAGAGAACAATGCAGGTTAGATAGCAGATACTTTTATTTCAGTAGTTTTCATTCTCTTTCTAGTTCATTTTTACCCTAGCTGTCTAACATCACAAATCAGCAAGATTAGGGGAAGTGAAAAACTACCATTTTTTCCCTGCGTCAACAATACAGAGTATTACCTGGGAAAACTTTTCTGGAGGAAGATAGCACCTTGCTGCTTTGCCTAAAGCTAAATCACTGCAAATACTGGGGTGACCCACTGAAAGCATTCAGTGAAGAATCTGTGTACGTGTGCCCTTACAGTTTTGCATAGTTCTGCTATGTCCGTAAAGCTGCAGCTGTAGTCAAAGTTACACTGTCCTTAATGTTGGCCTTGGGCCCCTATCTGCCTTTCATCTCAACCCCGTGGTTTTTCACTTGACCCCACACTACAGTACAGCCTGACCATGGTGGGAGATCTGGTCACCTCTGGGTGACCCAACCTGACCCGTCAGCTGCTGACTTTCCAGCCAGTGTCTGTGTTGTTGGAGTCAGCACACGTGCACAACTTAACACAGAAAGCTGGTGGACAGGATTTGCACAATTCCTTGTTCCTGGCTCCTGACCTCTCAGCATACCATCTCTCACATTCCATTTTGAGTGGAGAGATGTGTGGAGGAGAATCAAGTGTCTGCAGAAATATTCCCCACGGGAATGGATATGAGATGTCAAGGAGAGGCCCCTTTGGCATCACCTGACCTTTGGCAGGAGTCCTTGGTGTTGACTTTAAAAATGCATGGATGTGCATTTCAGTGCAGGACACAGGATAGACATGGAATACAGAATACAGTATACAGGACTGGATGTAAAGGTGGAAGGGTGGCTTGTAGAAGGCAAAACAAACCAGCTCTGAACATCAGCAGAGATGACTTCTAAGTGATCTTCATTCTTTGACAATTGCAGAAAGGCTGAATATTGAAGTCAGGTTCTAATCGACTTCCAAATGGGACTGAACAGTTCTGGCACACAGATTGTTTGGAGTCTTGTGTTCATAAATCAGTGCATGCATCCTTAAAGAATGTAGTAAGAAGACCCAGCTTCAGGAAAAATCAGGTCTTTTCAAACATGGCATAGGAAGCAGCATCCTGCTCTCAGTGGTGCAAAATGAGAGAATGTGGTGAGCAGCAGCTCCTGGACTTGATGGAAATGTGGCCTGCTGGAAACCATGTAACCAAGAAAGCTGTGGAGGTATATGGAAAATTTAAAATTATAAACAAAACTGATGAAGGGAAGACTCAAGACTCCTTGGGAATGTGATAGGCTTTGAAAGAAGGCAACAAAGAGTTTCTTTCATTATGTCCCTTCTTTTTCCTTTCTTTTTTTTCCTAAAGAAGAGAAGGGAGCCGGTAGGGACACTTTTACAGACCTTGCCTGTCTTTTTCAGTATTCCTTGCTTTAAAACTCCTGGCCTCCCTGAATTCCTGTTGTTCTAGATTCAAACCAGGTCTGCAACACTGTTACCTTATGCCCCGCCTTTCAAAGAGAATTAGCCAGGTAACTCAAACATCTGCTCATGCAATTCCTAATCCAAAGTTACAAGTGACACTGCTAAAAGTTAAAATTCACAGTTGGATAATGCTTTTCATCCTAAAGGATTCCTAAGAGAATTCACCAGTACATGTATGCCAGTAACATCATCATTCCAACAGCAAAATGAGGCCAGAGCAGCACTTCAGATAATTTCTCATTCCTTTGGCAGAAATATACAGAGATTCAAACTGCATGCCTCAGAAACCTCTCAGGATTTTCCTTCTATCTAAAATTTCATAGCAGAGGAGATAGCACAGCCAAAATGATATTTAGAGGGAAGTAAAAGCTTAAAGGACATATCGACGTCTGATGTCCTCATCAAGATTAACCATCTGTATTTAGCCAGTGTAACTGCTGCAAATAAGTTTTGTGCTTTATCAGCTTGACCAAAAAGGTTAATTGACCTTCTTTCTGGATTTGATACCTTTCAAGAACATGTAGAAAATGATTTGTAGGGGCTAGTCAGTTTGCTACAGGTAAAGCTACTATGCATTAAAAAAAAAAGATCAATCAGAACACAGTGAACTTATCAGAAATCTGTCTAGAAAACAGGGAATAGGTTCCACTTGCATAAAATTTCCTCATGTCAGAGAATATATGCTTAAAGTCAGGCTTGGCATCACTATTTCATGGCAAGTCTCAGAGTCCTCTGGTGCCTGCCTTAAAGCAAACATAGCTGATGTTGAAAGATCATATGAAAATCCCAACTTTCCCTTCAATGGTGGTGATGGTGGGATAAAGCTCTAAAGTCATTTTGGAGCTGTCAATAAAATAAAGTGTGCTATGTATGCAGAAGACCTTGTGGAAATGTTGGAGCAGATGTCTGCTTGTCACTACTGCTGCATAAGGGAGATGGCATAAATTCCAAAAGCCATAGTGCCCTACTGTATTTTATTTCCTGAAAACATTTATCTTGCCTCTGGAATGGATATCCCATTAAAGGTACAAATCTGGAATACTGCTTTCCTAGAGGAAACTCACCTGGAGGTCATAAATCAGGAAAACATAAAAAAGCCAGCCTAGACAGAGCCTATCTCTTTAAAGATGTCTTATAATGAGCAACAGAGCAAGGGATACAGAAAAGAATGGGATGTAGGCTTTTCTGTGTACATCAGCTTTGCTGAATCACACCCATATCACCCCAATTCCAATTCAAATCTTTTCTCTGTATACAAAGAAATGTCATATCACCCTCTGAATCTTTGGCTAAATAAGTTATCCTCTTTTAACATATTTTAATTAACTACTTCATAGTCCTTACTCCTTTCGAGTAACAGAGACTTAAGAAAAAAGAAGTGATATGCTAAAATACATGTATTTTATAGGAAAAAAAAAGAAGATTGAACAGAGCAGACAAGTCAAAGACCAGTGAAAAATATTAAGCCATCTGTATTTATATTCACTTATGTATGTGTACAAGTGCATTTATACACAAATTTGGTTTTCTCTTCATATAGACAGAGATTTTGCACCAGGAACTGTCTCAATGTCTTACTATACAGAAAAACTATGAACATGATATTTTAGTACGAGAAGGAACTATGTACATTTTTAATGTTAGAAGATACTCAAAATCGCTATCTAAATTCTCACTTCAGTAATTTTTGTCCACAGAGGAGCAGCAAGACAAGGCATTTGTGATTTCATGTACAATGAGAAAGCACAATGAGGTAAACCAATCTCTTTTTCTTTCTGGAGAATGACTAAAAATCAGGAATTTTGCTGGGTGTCTTCACATGAAAGGCATTGAGAGCACTTGAGAGCACCTGGGGATTTGTTTGGGGTGGTTTTTTTGTTGCTGTTTGTTTCTTTCTGTCTTAACCTACACCATAGTCATGAGTGTTTATTTCTGATTTTTGGCTCTGGGTAGTTTTTGTCTGTTTATTTTGTTTATGGACCTGTCAGTGCAATATCCCAAATGAAACTAAAAGCTTCCACTTCCAAAGTGACTGAAACCCAGATCTGGTTTATTTTATGACTTGAGTTCTTCCTTGTCTTGTTGCAGCCAGCAGCTGGAGAGCTAGCTCTCTGATGACACACTGCAGGAAAAGATTCAGTGTTTTATATAGATCCTCTCTGACTTATCCTCTGGTTTCCATGGAAATCCATATGATCCCCATAGCTACCTAGTCTAGTTCTCTTCAGTGTATGTAGGATAGACCTACAGGTTAACCCACACAAGGTCTATCCATTCAATTGTTTGCCTGTTAGGGAGATTTAAACAAATCAAGGCACAATACAAATATTAAACTAAAACATTTGTACTTTTTGGATGGTATGTTCAAAGATGATGTCCGCACATTTTGTGGCTCTAAGCTGGTGTTTTTACCTTGCTGAAGCATTTTTGTTATAACTAATGTAAACATTATAATGCAATTACAACTAATGCAAGCTACAGCCACTTCAAGTAGCTGTAACATATTAATTTTTGGTTATATTTTATGTTATGGGGAATATATAAAATATAAGAACTCTATTTAATACTAAGAGTGAGATATATGTATGTTTGTATGCTTGCATTTCAGGGTATTTAAATAAATTGAAACTACAGTATTATAACACATAAACTGAAAACTGAGGAAAAAAACCCCTTTTTGTCCTTTTACCACATCAAAGGACTCATTTTAAATCTACCTGGATGTTGGATATCTGATTTAGTCTTTCTGTTAGTGTCCCAGCAGCAAAACTTGTTAGCTGTGTTGCTTATAAACTTTCATGGTTCAGAAGGTGTTGACAAAAGACAAATTGCTGAAGAGGGGCTCTGTCCATTTGTCAAGGAAAACTGAAGGATTAAGATACAAGTCTTCTTTATCTGAAGCCATGTGTATAATATTCTGCATGGACAGCTGTGTTAGTGATTTGATTTTATGGCAAGCAAACACTGCTTACTTTAATGGGATTTATTAAGATTTATTTAACACAGCTTACCTTCTGCTTCCCTGCAAGTGTCAATATTGCTAAAGCCTAATATTGTACAGACTTTATTACTGTCATAACTGCCACTTGTGTGATCACTGGTATTCACATAACCTGATAAGGCACCATTGAGGCACGTAAGCTGCTGTAAATGCTTTATCTTCTTCTTCTTGTAATCTTCCTATGTTTGAGATAGATTCTGAAACTTTTTTATTGGTTTCATAGGAATTTGCTATTTGCTGTAATAAAAAACATTTGTGTTTTCACATTGGAAACTCAAGGAAAACCTTCTTGCACAGTTACTGCGTTTCTGAGAGCCCCAATGGGAATGCACAGGCATTTGGTAATTTCCTAAATGTGATATTTTTCGTACATGATCAAGGTCATCATATTTTTTGCCAGATCTTTAAAATCAATTTATTGCTTAGATTTTGTTTGTCCCGTTTTCCCTCAGTGCAAAGTGTGCATACACACAGAGGCAGAGTGGCCTTACCCCTCAGGCAAACTACACTGCCCTTCAGCCAAACCAACATCCCCTACATAGTTTCGAAATAAATCTGATGAAAATTACAGCATCAGCCTGAAATTTAACCTCTTCAAATTTTGTTCAATTCTATGCACTCCTTAACATCTGTGGGACTCGAAGTTTTAACCCATTCATTTAAACTCGTTCATTAACCCATTCACACATTCATTTCACCCGTTCTTTCAGCCCATTCATAACCCATTCACTTCACGTAGCCTTAGGGTAATAGCTGTTAGAGCAGATCTTAGGGTACCTCTTCTTTTGTACTGCTACCTTCTATGAACTTCAATAGAAAATAGCATCATGCTTGTTAGATAAAGAGATACAGTTTTCAGCTGCTATGTAATCAGGGTTTTGCTGTTTTACTTTCCCTGTCTTTGTGGACTTGCTAGTTCTGCTCCATAGCAGTGTTGGGACAGCTCCAGCACAAATTGAGACTGATTTGAAGTAAGAGGCACCTTAGCCTTTAGGTTAATGGTTTTATATAAATATTTGGAGAAATAATTTGAAATAAAATGGGCATTATTATCATGAGGAATGAGCATCTCAGTTCTCCTTAGCTAGCTCATCTGTCCCTGTTAAGCCATTGATAGAAGTGGCTTTCAAAGTTTGAAATTGCTTCCACGACAGCTCCTATTTGGCTGTAAACTGGATTGCTTTGAATCTGGGGAAGAGAACCTGTAAACATAAAATCAATGACTCCTGGCCATTCCAGTGCTGTGACATTTTTGTCAGGAGCCTGTTTATATCAGATTTTTAAGCATCCTGACAAAATAAAAATATGATTTATGGTGCTTTAACCCTGAGGCCTATCACGTAAGTAGCCACTGTGAAGCAAACAAAATATTGTGCATTTTAACTACTTAGGCTTTGGGGAAAGGTTCCCTCAGGGAAATTGCAGGATCATCAACCTACAGTAAATCACATTTCCTTCACTCCTGTTTTTCTAGAACACGTGTCTGATGGATTTTGATGTAACAGTTTACCATTGTCCCTATTCTTACTCATCTCTAATCACTCTGGATCTGTTTCATCCAGTCAGTCAAAGCAGACAGTTTAGCACAGACTTGAGCAAATTTGTCTTACATGGGTGGCAGTTTCTCAACAAGAGAAATCTTCTTGTCTGAGTACAGCTATGCAAACATACAACCATTGTTCATTACTGCGGAAATATTATCTGACTATTCCCTTTTATCTATGACTACATCTCCCCCCAAAGTAAAGTGATTTATATTTACCAGTGTGCATTGAATTTTGCATAATAATTTGGAGAACACATCAAACTATGTGAGCATTTCCTTGATTTCTTCTTAATCAGGATGTTTTTAATGTAAGAAATAAAGTCAAGGAAAGAAGTGCTCTTCTGAAACACTGGCTGAAAAAATCAACAAAATCCTAACATGTAAAGATGGTGGGTTAAAATACTTTTTTAGAAGTCAAAAAATTTAGTAATACCCTACACTATTATTTCCCAAAGTTGACAGAAAAATCTGATCCATAAAAAATGGTTTCACTTTCCTGGATCTCATAATACTTAAAGGCTTTGTGAAAGGCTGGGAAACAGGTAGAGGATTAAAAAAAAAGTAGGATAAAAATCCAGTAGCTGAACTTAGTGGGTGGATCATATTTTAAAATAGGATTAGCCTTCATTAAGGGATACTTCATAGAGTAGCATGAAATACAGTATGAAGATACTTAATATCCTGGCAACACTAAGAAAGTAACCTAGAAAGTATAAGCTTAAGGTGATGGGATGGAGAGAGAGTTAGGAAGGAAATTCACGGTTCAAAGTTCTTCATGGGATACAAGGAGGCTGGATGAACTTATGATAACCCTTGACATTTTGCAAAAAAAAAAATAAAATCTTTATAATTCATTTTAGTCATGCTGCAGGAAGTTCCTATGTGTTTACAAGCACTTCCACTGTTCCCTCGTTATGCTATTAAGTGCAGACATGGAGGAATTTGGCCTTTATCATACTGACTAATGTGTAGCTCTCTGTTGCTGAGTTATTCTTGCAGTTCTGCTGAAGAAGGTCCTTTGATTTCCTGTAGCCTGGGAACAGGGCTTCCCTCCTGGCACCCTACATCACGTGTAACTACAACATTATTCTGGAGTCAGCTGATACACAAAATCACCAGAGGCAGTGAAGATGAGAGATATGATCCTCATCCAGCTGTAGTCAGTGAGATCTTCCCCTTGACTTCTCTGCCCTTGAGATCTGAGGCTTTATATTGAATGAGCTGCTTCACTCAGGATGCTGAAAGCCACCCCCAGATACTGAAATATGGTCCCTCCTTGGAGCTCATGTCTGCTGGTTCAAGCCATCTTCCATGAAACGCCACTGATCACAAAAGCACACATGACAAGGCTGGTGCTAGGACTGGGCAGCTTTGCAGGGCTAAGAGTTGGAACCAATTACTGCCTTCAGAAATCAGAGTAATGTTTAACTTGACATTTGATGGTAGCACAGCTGAACTCTGCTTCCCCAAGCTTATGGAAAGTTTCCTTGATGATGAAGTTACTACCAGTTTCATGCTGTTGTTCCAGTCGTCTCTCAGAATCTGTAATCTTCAAGCTGACCAGTCACAGGATTTGTTGTGTATGATGGAATGAAATTGCAGGTTAGACTGTGAGCTTTGTGGACAAGAGGCTTTACAAAGCATTCAGGTTCTCCAAGGAGCACACTGAAGGACTTGCAAAGTATCTGGACAATAAATTGCAGGATAAAGACTGGTTAAATCTGGGGCATATTCCTGATGGGATCACTCTCCATATCAGACCACCAACAGATATTTGATGGGTTACAGGTAGGGAGGCAGGGAAACACTTGGTGCTCAAAGGCTGGAGCCCTGATAAGTATCTTTAAGTGAGTATTCATGGCAAATTCTAGTTTTAATTGATGTCAAGAGATTATCTGCCAATAGAATATGAGGGTTCTAATAACATTCAGTTCGATGTGGTTACTTAAGTGAAATACTTAATTCAGGACCTGAGTCAGTGGAGAATTATGCCAGGAGATTTGTGTCTCTAATTGGCTGAACTGCCTTGGTGGGATATTGACTTGGTGGGCAACTAAGGACCTTAACTCACTAATGCACTTAAATGGATGGAATTAGATAGTATAAACCCAAAGCAACATTTGGGGCATTCAGGCTGTGACTTCATCTATGCAGACTGAAACTTGAAGAGGATCCTAGGAACCAAAATCTGATGTGATGACCCCCTGCCTCTCCATCATACAGTATAGTGCTACACCAAGCAAACCTGTGCCCCAGCACTTCCTCTTAGGCAGCTGCCTCATAAAAATAGGAGGATTCTTGCAAATGGAGCAAGAATCTACCTGTTAGTGTACATCTGGATCCACAAAATTTGTGACCAATGTTGGTATTATGTCAATCTATGATTACACGAGGTAGGCCGAGCAGCAGGTTGTATTTTCTCCATAAACAAAGTTCCAACAGTGTTTCTACAGAGCTGAACTGCCAAGTACCTTCATGAAGAATGCAAGCACTTAGAGAAATAATCTTAGGTATATTTGGGAAGAAGCAGCCATCCAGTGAAAGACAAGGCAGAGTGTGGGAGAGAAAAGAGACTGAAAATGAGATCTACTGATCCACAAGTACGTGAAGACATTGTCATGTATTGTTTCCTACTGGGAAATCTGCATAACACTTCTACTGGTGATATTTCTTCTGTCCAGACTCATCTCTTCTTCTAGAGGTTGAGTTCTTTTCACGGGTAGTTCTGCATAGCAGCTAACATTGTACTGACCAATGGGATAACTGTCAGAAGAAGGATTTAAGAGTATATAGTGAAAACCACTTTCAGTGATTCACTGTTAAGACTGCTTTTTCTGTGTGTAACTCCAGGTGCTTTGGTTACCCTTCCTAACACTCGCCCCTTTCAGCTTTGGTCAGTCATAGCCTACTGTCCTCCAGAGTTTGCAGAGCAGGAGGATTCAGGCTTACAGTATCCATCCATCCAGCACACTTCTCTCTTCCCATTGCTACAGCTCCAGTACCAGGTGTTAAACACTGCAACTCCAATCACAAGTGTTAAGTCTTCCCTGAATGGTACATCAGGGGGAATACTAAATAACCTGGAAAGTTTCAGTTTACTTGGAATTGTTTGGAGTAAATTGCTAAGAATTTTTTTCTGAAGGTGTGACCTGGTTCTACCAATCCCAACTGCCTGTAGCAGGAAAGGTTTTGACTTTCTTTTCTGTGTACGAACCATTAATCCAGAAAACAATGCCTCAATTCTTAACATCTCTCCCTCCTCTCAAGTTGCCTGTTGCCATTTACTCTTCATTAACTCTTCCAGCTCTACAAATGCCGTAATCCTGGGGCTGTAACATTTCTGCTGTGAGCATGGGCTGTGTGCCCACATGTTGTTCCTGCAATTGCATCACAAGCACATGATATAGGAAAGAATGAGTAGAGGAATGAAGATAAGCAGAGGGAGAGATGATTCAAAAGGCGTTTAAGTACTACAATGCAAAGCCACATCCTCCTATTCTCTCTTTTAGACAAGTTGTGAAATGTCCCATGTGGAAAGTCAATGCAGAATTTGAACACCTTAAAGTTCGGTTAGGTTTGGTTCCAGCATTTGGCTTGAAAAACACCTGAACTCCTTCTGGTTTGCTTGAGAGAACAGGCTCCAGCCTTAGGCATAAGGAACAGTTTGTGTGTACATAGGGCCTCTGTTTATCTAGTAACTGAAGATGGTGTGCAGTGAAAGCTATTCTAATTATTCTCCCTTTGAACTTAATGAGTTTTAAATCTTCTCCTTCACTTTCCTAGAGATTAATCCCAGATAATATTAAAAAAACCAATATCTATCTCATTCCAGCATCCTTATTTTTTTGCAAAGATGGAAGCGATCAAAACAAAACCAGGAATGGCCACTAGAGAACAGTAATCTGAAGAGGGGTGTAGGGTGTGGGGGTGTGGATGTGTCTTACATCATGTGAGGGTAAAAACCATGCATACAGTTAGTTAGGAGGGGCACTGAACCCTGACGAGCCTTTCACTTACAGTAAACATCCTTGCATGGCCTTTATTACACCAAAGATGAGCATCTCCCAACCAGGGCAGGGTCTTAATTCAAGAAGCAAATTTTACCATCTGTTTCAATTTTGGCCTAAATTCCACTAAAATTTCATAAAGTGTCATTCAACAGAGAACTACAAAAGTGATGTTTTAAGCTTTTTCTTTTCTCCATTTATATTTCAGGTACTCTGCTGGTTTTGCTCTGGTTTTCCTTTGAAAGGAATGTTACAGAAAATGGCAGCTGTTTATCAGCTGTGCTGATGCTGTTCTTGGCAGTGAACGCAGGGAGACTGGAAAATGATTTTGTTGATGGAATTTCCTCAATACCTTTGGCATTAGACACAACAGAGTGAACATGACTTTGACGTAAAAAATTCATTGGCATATTTGTTTAAGACCAACCCTCCATGACTCGAACAAACCTCAATCAAGAGGGGATGGGCTAGAAGCTCAGTAATTACCTTTTTAAAAGAAAAATGTTGGGTTTTTTCCTGAAGCTTACTTGGCTTTAGGATCTATAAAGGCAATACATTGACAAAGGGTTTTTTAATTATTAGGTCAGACATGGTCCATCAAACACTCAATAGTTCTGATATGGTAACAGCAAAAACGTAATCAGCTTCCTGGTACTCTGTGTTTTGAAGTCACAGAACCGCATGCTGCGACCCTTTAAGAAATGGAGGAATTCCTCTGTAAATGCAACATGAGGTTTTTTGTTTGGATTTAAATCTCTCTACCTCCTCCTCTTACCTTCTGCTGCTTGCACTAAGCATGAAAGGAGGGGCAGCTACAAGTCTTATTTCAAAAGAGACCAGCACAAAGAACTACCAGTTAGCAAGCAGTCTAAGATCAGACTAAACAATGACTATAATTTAATGATAACCAATTTTCACATACTTTCCTTTTCCTGAAAATGGCTAGAGTTTGAAGCAGTGGAATTTTCCAAAAGCAGAACAAAAATCCACAGATATATGTGAGAGATCTTATAATACTGAATGTCTAAGGATAGCAAGAGGAGAAAGAGCAAGTAAATTCTGTCCATCCAGAAGCCTCAATCAAGGTCAAATAAAATTTATTTGGAGGAAAGTGTGTCAATGATTAAAAGATCAGCTGAGTATAGGTCCTGTACTTGCTGCAGGGAAGAGGCATAGCCTTTAGTTCCCCAGGAAGCTGGACTTTGATGACACCACAGAAGGATGGGCTAGACCTGTCCAGGTCACACAATTCCCATGGCATCCCACCACACGTGTGCTCTCTCAGACTGGAGTACCATGACCCCGCCTCTCTGTTCTCCCTGCTCTGTCCTCTTCATGTTGCCTGATCCACACCTCTCTAAGGAAGAAGACACCTGTTTAGACAGGAGAAATTCCTCAATTTCCACAAGTGGCCACAAGTCCCACAAGATGTGAGCCATTGTACAGCCAGCAGGTCCATGCCTTAGCTGCAGCTGTTCCACAGCAATTTCTATCCACTGAGTCTCCATGCATGTTGTGAAGATGGTAACCAGATGTAATTTGGTGAGGGATAGAGATGGCCTACAGGACTCCCAGAAGGTCAGCACTCCAGGTAGTGCTTGTATTGTTTACCCCTGGAATTGCCAGAAATTAATCATGGTCTGGAAGAAGATCCTCAGAAAATATTCAACAGTTTGCAGCTGCCACTTCCTTCCTTTTCTCTCCACTAAACACTCCAGCCTCATGCAAACAAGGCAGCTGGGATGCAGGAATCATTCTCAGAGTGCTCCCAACTGGTCAGGAAAAGGAGATCAAGCTTTTGCAAAATCATTCAGGGTGCACTCTCCACCCCTTCTTCCCACCATGTAGATTTTTGTGCTATTTAAAGAGGAAATGTGTTGACAAGTCTTAGCAAAAACTGACTGGGATAGCTGTAAATCCAGAGCACCCATTGGGCTGGAGATCATGCAGAGCAGATGGTGATGCCGGGGGTGGCGATGAAAAAGCAGTGGTGGAGCTCTTTCACTCCTTCTGGGAGAGAGGATGTGCCAAGAACATGTAATTGAGGGACAAAGGATAAAGCTAGCAATAATATCTCCATCTACCTGGGAAGTTTAGAGGTAAATGGGCTCACTGTAGGGCCCAAATACATCAGGCTGGGCACCACCTAGTTCTCTGACAGGTGTACTCATTGCAAACACTGGACTACTTTTTTTTCTTTTTTTTTTTTTTTTCTTACTTGCAGTAGATTAAAAAAACTGAACCACATGCAGTAGAATGGAAAAAATGCCAACACTTGATTTAAAAGGCTGTAGGACATGGACTAAAGGGGGTTTCCCCTTGGCACACATGTGTTAGGAGCATTATGTAACCTTGTTTTGTAAGAAGCACACTGATCTCCTGGCACTGAAAAAGACCCGCATATGTTGACTGCAAAAATAGGAAAGTCAGGAATGTATAATACAGCAATGAGTCTTGCCAAAGTAAGCAAAGTGCAAACATCCCACACTTCCCAAATTATCTTTCTTTCCTGCTTAATGCACTGTAAATGAAATTCAGTTGGACTTTGACATCGTGGACTGGATTCAATCCCATTTACATTGTGCATCGATAGGAACTGATGATAAAATGATATTGTTTGAACAAATAGCTCACTTCCTTTGCAATAATTCTTACAATTGTTAACATATTAATAATTATAATAATGTATTGCATTTATAATAGAGCCTTTCTTCACCAAGAATCCTAATGCTCCTATGACATAAAAGGATTGTACTGTGTGTACACTATCTTAACTGAAAATATGTCCAACATCACAACTCTGCCTATAAATCAGGAGATTTAAAACATAAGGAGACTAACTTTCCCACCAATCTATTGCATTTTCAGTGCCTTTTTATTGTTAAATATGGCTCTGCTTATTCCTCCAGACGCTTTCCACCAAAATGAATATGTGAGAAATCTGCAGCATTAGGCAGCCTTCCTAGGGGAACTCTATATTTGTTTTCACTGCTGCAGGCAGTCTGGTTAATTTTGATTTCCTTTGATTTTCAAGACAACAAGTAAAAAAACAGTGGTGAAAAAGAGAGACTCCTTACTGAACAAAATTAGTATTTCAGTGGTTCAATTCATCTTTTACTGCTGACAATGTGAGTGTGCAGAAAATATGAAGTAAGGCTTCATTGCCTAGTCTTGAGTGAAGCAGGAAGGTACATGCTGGTTTTCATCAAGAAACATATGTGAGGTCAACCCTGAGAAAAACACTCTTAAAAGCAGACACTGCTGCCAAATATTATTCAACTATACATCCTGGAAACTTATGCCACATATCTCAATTTAAAAAAAAAAATTAAAAATCCCTACATCTTCATGTAGATAAACTAATGAAAGACCTTTTAATTGTTGATTCAATAAACTAGACAGCCTTGCAAGGCTCATATCAATACAAACTTAATATGAATGACTCCCCTCTGCTGAAGCATCAAACACAAGTTCTTTGGAGGAATTTGTTGGACACTGGATAGTGTTCAACAGTGTCCAGCTTTCTACCATGTATGGCCTAAAGTCATTGTAAATAGAGTGTGTCCCTTCACTGCCTTCACTGCCTCAGTTTTTCTGAGTGATGGAAATAAGAACAGATGATCTGTACTACCCTGGAATTGCTGAGAAATTATTAATCTTTTTCTCTTTTAGGATCTTTGAGTCTATTATTATTATTATTATTATTATTAATAATAATAATATTGTATTTAGCCAATGTAGATAGTAGAAGTAGTCAATACTGGCACTGCTCACAGGCCCAGTGTCAAGATTTAATCAATTTCTATTCTTATTGGTGTAGGGTTTTTTTCTGATCTAAGAGTTAATTTGCTAGATGTACCTATTGGCCCTTTTAATCATATGCAAAAACCAGAAAACGGGCAAAAGAGGAAGAATGTCAACCATCCATGCTGAAAAAACTGTCAGAGGAAGAAGTCAAACTGCATTTCTAAAAAAACCCCAAATTCTGGAAACTGTTTTTCCAGTAAAAATAAAACAAACAAAACCAAACCCAAACCTCGTGTTGGCCAAGAATGGAAAATGACCATTCCTTAGGTAAATGTTTGAATAGTTAAAAGAATGAGGGAAAGATGGTGACAGCTAAAATGTTTTATGCATGTGTGATATAACAAGCTTTCTTTACAAGACAGGTGTAATAACAGTGCAAGCTGTAGGAGTGCCCTGCCCTGTGAGTCAACAGGCTGACAACATGGCATTTATTTGCCAGTTTAGAACAAGTAGCAAATGGTTTGGCTGCAGGAGATGGAACTACAGGACTAGCACGGGTAAACAAACTGGAAGTATTGCATGCTGGAATAGATCCAGGATGCCAGGGTGTTAGCACTTCAAGCTCTATGAAAAATACCATAAATACTGTATTGGCCACAAATGAGGCAGAATTTTAAATGTTGTCCAAGATTGCAAATTGCTCACAAGCCTATAGAGACCTAACAGCAGCAAATACTGTTTCAACCATTATCAGCTCTTGTGGGCTATCAGAAAGGATGTGGGTTTGTGATTGATGCTCTGTAGGGCCAATAGCACAGCCCTAGTCTTCCAACCCTTCCTGCCTCTTTTGAACATCTCATTCCAGGACTTACACCCTGTCTGACCCAGTACTTTGCAGATGAAGGCAAATGTGAAAATAAAGCTTTCTGAAGCAGTAAAGAGTGTCTTATTCTGAATTGGTTTTGTATACAGACCTCCCACGTCCCAGATAAGAACAATATCCTAGGAAGCCAATCAGTGAGAAGCAACACAGTTTAAATTCATGTACACACCCTTAATCCAAATTCACTTCTGTAAGGAGATAAGCTTTCTGTAAGTTCACTAATCAACTAGTATAAAAGGAGAAAGCAGAATGGGAGGTGAGGTTTCACAACTTTATTTTCCAGGATTTACATTTAATTTAAGTCAAAAGTAGAACAAGAGAATTGCTCCCATGCTAGTTCACATCAGCAACATTTCTTTTTTAACAGGCCAATATTTGCTCATAAGCTCAGTCAAAAAAATAAACTAAGAACCAAGGCATAAAATAGTTGCAAAATTATCATATATTTGAACCACTCAGGATATTGGGTGATGTGCAATACATTTGATATGCTCAGAGCTAAACCCTGCAGCACCTACTGTAACTCTTGCCTCTGCAGAAACTCACCCTTGGTAAGTTATCAAAAGAAGCTAAATTCTTCTGAAAAACCATGGAATGTTTAGTAACATCAGGAGGAAAAAACATGACTGCAGCTACTTTTAGCCTATTTCTTAGAAAGTGTGTTGCACGGGAACATCTCTGGTTTGTGAACCTGACTTACAACTTAAGAAGGAGATTGGTCCATTGTCTTTGCAATTAAGTTGCTTCTTTAATTTTCGGTCATTTTTGCAGGAAAACAAAGTCCTTGTCTAGTAGAACTGGGTTTGTCTCATTACTTCTTTGTTATCATCTTCAGTGAACACACTGAAAGCCTTTGGCAACCCTACCTTTTACCAGCATTGGCCCCTGTGATCTCCCACTGAATGTGTTCTGAGCAACAGGCTGCAGGACTTCTCCAGACCCCTTGTAGATCATCTGCTGCTCCACAGGTAGCTCCTGTCACTTACACTGACATTGAAAATTTACCAAACCCATAGAGTGGTTCATCTTTGTTGTGGAACTCAAGGGTATGTGATGAAAAAGACTCAGGGCTGGACGTGTATAGGAAGAATGAAGATTCTAGTCCTTTAAAGCTGTTCAAAACCACTTGCTCAGTCACAGAATATATAAGTTTGGTCCAGTAGTGTTTTGTCCTGCTTTCAGAAATGCAGGGACTTTAAATTGTAGCTGCTTCCTTGTAATTAAGTAGGCACAAAAGCTGAACCCATAGAAATTGTACAGTAAACACTACTGCTTACTGGCATATGGGAAAGAACAATGAGGGCTCAGACTCCCATGCTACAACTTAAGAGCAGCACAATATGCTGTATTTTGGGGTGATTGCATTGTACTGGCATGTGATTTAGGGAGAAATAGTTGCTTTTGGCAACACAGAAACAAATTTTCTCCTGCCATTATGTTAGGGCCCCTTTTCACCTCTCCTGTACAGAGTGTTTGCTGAAGTCTGTCTGGCCAGTTAAGCAGGAGGTTGGCTGCGCTGCAGCAGACTTCTGGAAAGCAATTAAATGATTTATTACTTCTATTGAAAATGGGTTTTGGAATGCAAACATTTTTCAGTGCAATATCACCACTAGTGACACACATCAGTTTGCTTCTGTAATGTTTTCCTTTAGGACCTCACGAAACATGGCAGAATATCACTGGAGTAACACTTGGTCCCACAGGATAGTAATCCTGAGAACAAAATGTGACTGAGCTAGGATAAAGAAGATGCAGTCAACTTTTCTGCAGTATGAACACCAAAGAGATTCTGAATTTGTGACAGTGAATTTCAAACATGTGATTCGTGAAACAGAGACAGTCTGACAAGCCTCCACAAATCCTTGCCAGGCACAGCAAAAAAAGCCAGGTTACTTGATTTAACTTCAGGCTTTGAGATTGGCACATTCATGGAGAAGAAAGAGTCACAGATTCAATAAGGGGACATTCAGCAACATTACTGTAATTATAATAGAGATATAAAGCTAGTGCTAAAAGTCCAGTGTGGGAGCTGAGTAAGGAACACTAGTTCAGGACATAAACTATGTTAAGTGCTTAGTCTGGCAAAGGTCCTGGACATGCCACTGCAGTCATGATTTATGTCAAATCATGTACTGAATGCATGAGGACCAAGTTTAATTTGGCTCTCTGGACAGAAATACACCAACGGTCAGGAACATGTTGTTCAAACAGGCAATATGGACTCCAATGTGCACTGAAAGTATCAAGGTGGCCTCTTGACTCATGCCACTGAAACTCATGCATCTGGTTTACACTTGAAATATAGTATAACTCTCCAAGTGGAAGAGAGTTCTGAGATCACCAGATTCCCTTCTGGTATCTAGAAAGAATCATATCAGATAATCCCTCACAAATTTACTGATGTCTACCTTAAATCAAATAGGTTTTGCACCTTTGCCATTTCCTAAGAGAAATTGTTACAGGGCCTCACACATTTGATGGCTTAAAAAAAAAAGTCTTATTTCAGGTTAAGAAATACAAAGCAAATAGCTCTGTAAAATCTGTTGATTGTTCCACCCTTCTTGTATTCACTTTCTGAATACAGATGATATGTGCATAAAAATATGCAAATGGACTCTTTACCTTTCATCTGAGAAAGCTATCAGCATCAGATCTATTTGGTTTTCTACAAACATTCATTTCTACAGGCACATAATAGAAGGACTATGGTTGTAAGTAGGAATTAGGAGCCCTGTAATAACAAACACATGAAATAACAGGATTGGTATACAATCAAACGGATGTTGTACTGATAGATCTAAAATAAAGCTTTACTGCAAACAAAAGAATAACTCTCTCTTCCCACCATTTCTTAATTGTCTCACTAGAGTGCTGCTGAGTGAATTTTGTTCTGCCTTATATTGGCCTAAGTAATACCTGCAACAACAACACTGGATTGTTTCAAACAGACTTAAAGGGTAACACAACCAGCAGTGCTTGATGAGTGATACTTTCTCACTATATCTATATGTTATGCTAAAACTGATGTAAAGTTATTATGCTCAATAACTGATGATGTAAATGTATGGACAGAATATCACAGCAATGTGAGGGCAATAAACTGGTGCAAGCAGAAAATGGTTATCGAAATACATTTAGGAAATCATAAGTTCTATCTACAGAAATAAAAGGCAATTTAAGAATAGTAAGTATATGCATAACGATTATTAACAAAATTCTCATAATGCTAAATATTCTGATATTTAATGAAATGGAAGACCATCATGTTATCTTCAGAACTGGCTTTTAAAAGATTTTTCCTATGTTTCCCTTAAATCCAAAAATAATTTCCAGTTACTCAAGAAAATGTTAACCTAGGATTAACACATGGTCAAACTGTAGTATTTTTTTCTTAAAATGTAATCTTTGTGGATGCAGTTTAGTCTAATACTCTATCAAAATATGAGAAACCATTTAAGTGCTTTTAGGTGTAACATAGACTTTTGAGTTTTAATTTGTTGTGTTAATAGCTTCGTTGTTTTAATTCTGATCTTTAGATATTGTAAAGGAAAGATTAAGACCTACCAGAGTGAATGAACTGGCACTTTATAAACTTTCATTTCTGGAATGCCTACTATACTACTGGTATTCTTCAAAAGCCAGACCCCAAAAAATATTTTGAATTGCAGCATTGCAATCTAAGTTAAAGAGCTTTTAAAAAATCACTTTATGAGTTTTTTCACCTTGCCAATTTGTCATATTTAAAAATACTGCAAAAATTTCAGACCAAGGTTATTTTCTGACATAATATTGTAAACCTGTGCTCAAAGAAAACCAGGATTTATATAAAAAAGATGCTACGCTCAGCGTTTGTAGTAAGCCATGTAGTAACAACATCACTAAAGGGGAAAGACAGACTTGCAAAAGGGTTTCTGGTCCAGTGATGTAATTATGCACAAAAATTTATAACAGCAGAAATTACTGTAACTTGTGGTCACTTTGTTAATATTTTGTGGCACAAAAGCCAGGGGTATGGCAAAAAGGTTGAGACCAGCTGCAACTTAAACAACTAGAAAGTCAGTCAGTGTGTGCCCTGGCACGTTAGAGCCACAAGCCCAGAGAACAAGAAAGGAGGGCTTTTTGTGGCAGGAGGTACTGGAGTAGCTTTCTCTGCCGAAAAGGGGTACAAAACACTGCCATGTTTTTCACTTCTCTTTGCATTTATTAAAAAACAAAAACAAAAACAAACAAACAAACCAAAACAAAAAATAACCAACAAACCAACACTCAAAGAAACTTCTACAGATCTTCAGTTTGGTGAAAGCAACTGCTGTTGCATGTTCTGATAAAGAGTGTGTCTCTGGAGAGAACAACATAGAATCATACATTCATAGAGTGGTTGGGGTTGGAAGGGACCTTCAATGATCATCTAGTCCAATATCCCTGTAAGGGCATCTTTCACTAGACCAGATTGCTCAGTGTGCTGTCTCACCTGACTCTGAACACTGCCAGTGATGGGGCACCCACAACTTCCTCAGGTAACTTGTTTCAGTGTCTCACCACCGCTATTAAAAAAAAAAAATTCTTCTCTATCTACAATTTAAACCTAACCTCTTTCAATTTAAAACTGTTGTCCCTTGTCATGTCACTACAGTCCCTGGTAAAAAGTCTTGCTAGACCTTTCTTATCAGCCTCCTTTATATATTGAAAGGTTGCTGTAAGATCTCGCTGGAGCTTTGTCTTCTCCAGGCTGAACAAACTCACCTGTCAGCCTCTCTTCACAGGAGAGGTGCTCCAGCCCTCTGGAACTAACAGGCCCGTGTCTTTCTTGTGCTGAGCACTCCAGAGCAGGATGCAGCACTCCAGGTGGGCTCTCACCAGAGTGGATGAAGTAGTGGGGAGAATCACCTCCCTCAGCCTGCTGGTCACACCTCTTTTGATGCAGCCCAGGATGCAGTTGGCTGTCTGGGTTGCAAGGCCACATTGCCAGCTCGTTTCCAAGTTTACATCTCCCAGTACCCTTCAGTCCTTCTCTGCAGGGATAACTCACCATTAATTAACAACACAGATTGCACAGATACCAGGAACTGCCCAGTACTTGTTACAGCCTGAAGTAATCCCTCTGGAGGAAGGGGAGATTGCTCCTTTCCTGAGAGTAATTGCACAGATTTATCTGGGGGAAGATTTGGGAGGGCAAATGTATACAGAGAGAGTATGAAATACAGGAGTTGCAGCAGAGTCTAGACTGGGAGAGAAGGAGCAAAGGCTAACTGCAGCTGAGGGCAGACCCAAAGCCAGATTTGAGAGGTGAGGGACAGAAGGAGGCTTCATAGGGACCCTGAAAAAGCTGGCAAATCAGAGGTGCTGGCCGGGGCTGAACTGGGGGAAAGCTCCTACTCTTCATGAACAGAGCTGACAGGAGATCTATTTAATCAAACCTTTTAAAATCAGATTCACCTCAGAGCTCTGCACTCCCCTCTCAGGGTCTTCCCACTGCAGATTATTATTCTGCACTCTAGTAAATCCAGTTGGAAGATTTCTGGTGGGGATTTTTTTTTTTTTAAAGGAGAGCCCTTTTTACTTTAAAAACATGCCACTTCAGTGAACTGGCTGCCTAGGGTTCCTGTCACACCACGTTTCTGTCACATCATAACACCACTTTCAATGTCTTCTTGCATCAAATGACAGGTTGGGATTTTCAGAGAAAGCTTTTCTCAATTTTAGATTCTGCTGGTCTAAGCATATATTCCACTCTAAAGGACAGTGCTGACCTATCTCAGGGCTCAAGCTGTACTGCAGACTGGATACATAACCAATTTCGTTTTTTTTCAAAGAAAGCTGTGCAGATGAAGCAGGATCTGCTAGTCCAGACAGAAATCTGAACTAGCAGCAAAGATTACATGTTTCAATGTTTGCTCCCTTGTTTTGACTGCAGGAACAAGGAGAAACAGTTCTTAATTACTAATAATCCCTTGCATGCATTAACAGACTATTTTATTCAAATAGCCGGAGCTTGCAGTGTTTTACAAAGTATTCATCTTTGCTGATGATAATGAAAAACTTTGTTATTTATTATTTTGTTAGAAGAATCTTTCTCAGGCAAGGCAACACACTTTACAAGGGAAATAAAAACCAAAAAATGTAGTTCAGTTTTAAAAGCGGCAATAAAAAGCTCTGATTAGAAAAAAAAATCCTGAATTATCACATATTTATAAAATAGAAAGTAGAAAAGAATCAGGCCCAAAGCTATTAGAAACTAGGGAATTCAAAGTGATAAAGAAGCATTGAAATAGAACTGTATTATGGGATCCCACAGTATCTACAAGCAAGGATGATATTATCCAATGTGGTAGAACTGTTCATCACATAAAATAACAACTCATTTTTATAGAACAGACAATTTTGCTACCAGAAGTGCTATGCCATCCCACAATATGCCCAGGCTGCAAAGAAGCTCCTTTCACTGAGTCATATTCTGCAGTGAAAAATCAACATCAAAAGCAAGCAGCTTAATTCATTAGTTATTAATAAAAACATGTCAGGAAAGTCGAGCACACTTGTGAGCATTGCACTGAAAGCAAAATATGAGACTGCTGGGAAACGTCTGTTTGCTTTTTTCAACTTCAATGGGTTTTATTTTTCAGATGTTTTTCAAGTCATTGAGCTTGAGGGAAAGGTAAATTAATAGGCATAGCTTCTCCTTCTGGCAGAAACCTTTGCATGACCAGTAATTGAATAATTATTCCATTAAGAAAGTGTAGATGTAGGATGAGAATGTGTTTGAAACTGATTTTCCTTCTATAATGGCTATAAGGGTTATTATTATGATTTACTGTGAACAGCAAAACACAGGACACAAAAATGTCACCCAATCATCTACTTGCTCCTGGAAAGGGACAGGCATCTCTAGGAGGATGTCTGGTCCAATTTATTTGGTGATGGAGAAGAACAAACACCCACAGGAGCTACAAGAGCTATCCTGGCTCTCAGTAAACAGACTCCAGACAAGAACTTCCCCATAGAGACCAGCACTGCAGGATATAAAAATTCTTTGAAGGATTTTCCAAACTACTTATTTAGGAATAGTGTGATGAATTATAGCACTTCCTAAAAATTTTCCTGGAGCAACAGTGAAGAAAGATGGATTTATAGCATATATCACATACCCAGGAAATCTATTCTATGCCTAACTTGAAGTCTGAAAAAACAGCAAACATCATCAAAAGCACACAGAAAGTTCAAGTAGGCATGCTAGAACTAAATTGGGGTGCTTGGGGATGTTAAGGTTTGTGCACTGGTCCATGAGAGAAATAGCCCTTGGGGAAAGCCTAATTCCAGGCCATAAAGTGGCAGCTGGTATGGCTACAGTGCACTATAGTAGCCTTTTGTTTATAGAACAATGCTTACTGCAGGTCAGATTAAACTCTGCTTTTAAGCCAGGTTTTTATGGCATTTTATGGCAGAATAATGTCGAGATACGTAAAGAAGTGAAGTCAAGATGCTGTTAAGGAGTGGCAATGGACTTGCCTCAAGATTCTCTTCAAATAGCAGTGTAGGGAAACGTGGTGACATGAAACAAACCATTTCAGAGCTGGAACATGAAAGAGTTTATGCACTTCTTCGGAGACCTTCATACATTGAAGCTGAATATAACTTATAAATAAAACACATAGGGATGGCACTAACTTCACTGCTAATTTAGCCCGATTTTAAGCTCCCTTTGATTTGCTGGAGTCATGCTAAGGGACATTAATGTAGGTCAAAACATGACTCATTCAGTGTCAGGGTTGAGAATGAGATCAGTTTCTAAGGACTACATTTAAAACACCAAAAAAGAGCAAAGGGAAAATTCAGAAGATGACTATAAATGTTAAGAACAAGTGAGATTAGGCCCTTTACAAAGGAGCTATTATAAGCTAAGAAACTGTTCTCAGCATTAGTCCTAGTAAAAATCAAGGTGAAAGAGTTTTCCATTGGAAGTGCTGCTGGTTGAGATGTTCGAAGTAGGATATAGGGCAGAATTTGTGGCAAATATCCAGTGCTTCCTGTCACAAATATAATATTGGCATTTGGGATCAAATCCTTACATTTCTTAAAGGATTTGGATGAGGTGGGGCTGTACTTACCTCAGACTAGAAAGTCAAAAGCAGAGGTAGGAACATTTCCAGAGGAGGGCTGGGCTGAGGTAAGATGCATAGTAACTAAACAGAAAGAGTACAGTGCTTCAAGTCCTAATTTATACAGACTGTTTTTAGGTAAATGGGATGAACCATTGCCTAGCTATTCAGTCTTTCTTGGTTTCTGGACTGGATGCTCTGGAGAATCTGTAGTTAAATAATTTTCTTTCCAACAAGAAGGATAGTTTAAAAACAGGCCTTTGAAGAAATCAAGCTCAAGTGAAACAGGGATATCTGTGAACAGAAGTGTCATCCACAGTTACAGGAAGCCACTGGACAGATTGCATTTGCATTTTAAAAAATAATTAAATTACAGCCAGGCACTATCAATTAAACTGCTTTACAGACTACTGATGGAAATTAGGCCTTCACCTTTTTTAGAGAAAAGGAAAGCACGTAAGAAATGACAACGTTTCTGCGGCCTCATGATCACACTGTGGCCTACTCCTGACAGAAGGCCAATTACTCAGGCAGGCCTCCAATGTGGCTGCTTTCCTGAGAGGCATTTCGATTGTCAAAGGATTAAATGGCTGTGAGAATGGCCTTGTACAAGGTAAACTGAGACTCTATTGTTGCCCTAAAGATACTGAATAATCAGATCCTTTGAAGTGTAAAAACAAGAAAGATTTTCAAAGCTGATAACTTTGTCTTGGTGTGTCTGGAAAATTGTCACAATTCTTTCTCTTAAAGGATGTTTGGGATGCCAGGTAAGTAGCAAACACCATGTTGTATATCACTGCACGAAGGCTTTGTGAACTTAAATATTACAATCATAAACAATCACATCAAAGAAACAAAGGCCTACCTTTGTCCTTATGTTAGGAGGGAAATATAAACAAGGCCAAGAAAATGTCTTTGAACACACGAATCTGTAGAAGCACAGCTTTCAGACCACTCAATCTTTATTCTCCCCCTTACCTAAAAGATGATCCATCGAATTTGCCAGATTATTTTCTTTTCTGGTTCATTACTAATCAGATAACTTTACTGAGTGATATTTAGACAAATTTTTTCATGTTTACCTTGCAACTTTCCAATTGTTAAGCTGGTACACTGAAACAAAGTAGGTGTAGCATTCTTTTAAACAATCCCTCCTGTATCAGGGCATTTACAGTTCACAGTCTTTGTTCTTAGCTCGAGATTCTAGATATCAGAATAGATTGATATCGATAAAGCACACCATAGATAACACTACGGCTGGATTCCACAGCCAGGGGATCACTCAGGAGAGAACTAGGTCAAAGAATAGTGCCTCTCCCCAAATAAAAATTCAGAGTACAACCTGAATTTTCTTTTCCTCCTTGCAAATGCCAATAACTAGTAACAAAAGAAGAAGAAAAAAATTAGCTAAACTACATCAAAGTAGTGTTGTGAATTGACCTTTCCAGGCCTCAAACCAATAGGCAAGTCAGAGTTCATCTTTTAACAGCAACCCAGACTCAGAACACACCAGTAAAATGATAAAGTGTCTTAGGAATTGTTCACCTGACATGAGGCAGTATCTCTGACAAATATTTATTTTAGCAATATGTGACAGTACTTCCTGGTGTGTTGACTCAGAGCTGTTCAGCAAGTTGGGAGTACCATCCTTACATGATAAGGAAAGAATGGCTACAGGCTAAAACCAGCTGAGCCCTGGCCCAGCTGGCTCAGCTGAGCACTGGTTCTCCTGGGCTTACCCTATTGAAGTTTGTGCTGGTGTAAAGAATTCACGCAAAAGGAAGAAACAGTACCTGGAGCCATGCCACTGATTTTTCCTGAGTTACGCCAGGGAAACATTTGACTGGCAGAGACCAGTCAGTAACTGGAAGAGATGGCCATGGCCTTGGGCTACAGATGAAGGCTTGACCCTGCACACATGAGAAGCAGCCACACAGCAGCAGCAGCAGGATCATGGTCAAATCAAGCTCTTTCAGGCAAGGCCACCTGGGTTTAACCTTGTCCATTCTGGTGGGGAGCTTGTGGCAACAGATGAAAGGACACACAGACTTTTGCTGGAGTCCAGCTTCCTCTGTACAAGCAGCAGTGCTGCTGCTGCATGCAGAGGCACAGGCACTGAGCAAGAAGGGCCAGCTTGTCAGCATCTTTATTAAACAGCCTCCAGGCTGATTTTTGGTTTTGTGATGGGAGGGGAGATCATTTGAGTATTGTGTGTAGTTTCAGTCACCACAATATAAGATATTAAACTATTAGAGAGGGTCCAAAGGAGGGCAACAAAGATGGTGAAGGGCCTTGAAGGGAAGCTGTATGAGGAAGGGCTGAGGTCACTTGGTCTGTCCAGCCTGAGGAAGAGGAGACTGAGTAGGGACCTCATTGCAGTTACAACTTCCTTGTGAGGAGAAGAGGAAGCACAGGCACTGAATTCTTCTCTGACCTGTGAGAGAACCCAAGGGAATGGCCTGAAGTTGTGTCAGGGCAGGTTTAGGTTGGAAATTAGAAAACATCTCTTCACCCAGAGAGTGGCTGGGCACTGGAACAGGCTCCTCAGGGAAGTGGTCACAGCACAAGCCCGGCAGAGTTCAAGAAGCATTTGGACAATGCTGTCATGTACATGGTGTGACTCTTGGGGTGTCCTGTGCAGGGCCAGGAGTTGGATTTGATGATCCTTGCAGGTCCCTTCCAACTCAGCATATTCTGTGATTCTGTGATATTTACTGACTGCCTTTTAGCTGAAGAAGCTGAAATTCTCATTAAAGAGGCTTTACCTTGCTGCCAGCTAAGTAAGAGTGCACCTCCAAACAGAGAACAAAAGAGTTCTCTTTAAAACCTGGCCATCAGGGCTCTAAGTAGTAGTATCACATAGGCCAGTTAGATGCTGGATTGAGTGAGTAAATGCAGTGCCAGGTGTTAACTGGGAATGAAGGAGTATGTGAGACTTTACATGATCAAAAGCATGCTGGAGATGGAAATATGCCTTTGGTTTGAGCAATTCACTTGCCTGAAAAGCAAAATGCATGCCAAAAATGAGTAAGAAAGCATGCCTTTAAATCAATGCCATTCTCAGCTTCTGTATAAATCTCACCATGACTGAAACAGACAAGGGAATACAAATCTAAAGACAGCTGGTATGATTAGATTTCGTTTATTTCCTTCTCCCACCTGAAGATAATGCAGAGATATGAAAACTTTCTGATCCTGTTTCTACTAAGTCATCTTGCTGACAATTATTGATTTGAAGGGCTGGTTGGCTGGTTGATTTGCATGTGTGTATATGACTATTGACATAGTCTGCTTACTGTTCTGATGACAAAACCACTCAAGAATGACCTCTTCCCCCTCAGGGAAAGGCAAGGAGGAAAGAAAGTAATGTCCATTTTTTTAGTGTTGTTCTTTGCATTACAAAAACATTTGTGCACTTGATTTGCATCAATAAAAACAGTTTTCTGGACTAATGTGAAATTTTTACGTGAGCCTCAATCAAGCAATCCTGCCTTCCAAGGGAGCTGCACTGCATAGACAGTTAACTGAATTATTTGGAGGTTCCTGTAACTTATAACCAAGCAATATCAAGGACCCCCACAATTTTAAGATCAGTAACATCATGATGAAACAGTACAGATCAAAGAAACCTGACATCTGCTGAAAGGATTTATTATGCAAAAGAAGCAAATTAAAGATTCCTTGGAGCTCAAGAGCTGCAACATTTAAAAATGGAAAGCTAAAGTACAACGCATATCATATCTACTTGGTCAGTTCAAAAGTATTCCCTGCAAAACAATTCTCAAAAAGCCTCCACAGCAGGGTACAGGACATTAAGAAAGTCACAGTCTTCAGTTCTCTTTCAGGTCACAAAAGACAAATTGCTCAAATAACAGAACCATCTGCCTTCCTTGTGTACTCTTAAGGTATTGTTGGATCATTCTGATCCCTGTCCACATGGAATACTGTCATCAGTACCACTGGGCATGCTAGCTGGGAGTCAGTTATTTGTAACACAAATCACAGTCATGTAATCAGTAGTGAGACTGAACCGACACAGAGATCAGAACTTGATATTGGCAAATAGTAAAAACCCCAGTGAGATAAGGACTCCCAATAACGGTGCAAATATATCCATTTTGTAGTGTATATATAAGATCCATGTTTTTACACTCCTGATATAGTGCTCACTGCGAAGAAGGAATAAAACCACCTTGACTTCCTCCAGTGACCTAGGGTCACAGCCAGAGTAGATTTGGGACCACTGGGGAGAAGAACAGAAATGGGGCCCTGAACCGAGTCCTGCCTCTGCCTGAACTGCAGCTGTGGAAGTGATTGCTGTTTCCCATCTAAGGGAAATGAAGTGATACATGTAGTTAAGGTTTAAAAACATGCACTTTCTTCAGGCAGGACTTTTGAAAGGCATCAGTTGTCTCTAGAGTGTCTTGTAATAACCTTGGTTTATACAGCAGTGTGGGATTAAAGACATCAGCCACTTTGCCCCATTAGCAGCATCACTGAAACAGGAGAACAAGTCCTCTTTGAAATGCAGTTTATTCTACAAACATCTCGAGTAAAATCTGAGCTAATTTCCATAACTGCATATAATACCAGAAAGAAAAAGCACTGCTATGGTAATTTGAAGGTCACTCACAGCTGTTTTCTAAACTACTCACTTGCTAGAGAAGGATTAAATGGGAAATGAAGTATTTCCTTTAGTTTATACTCATGTTATCCTCTTTGGGCATTTTGTTTCCACACATCCACATTCATCTACATACACATATGTGAACTGGACTGTTTTGTGGTCTGAACAAACCAGTTCCACTTTCGCTTTGTGACTTCTTTTTTCATGGCAGCAAGTGCATTTGTGTTCCATTTCACTGGCCTCAAAAGAATACCTATAGAAATGAGATTTTTCATATCAGTCTGCTGCCTGTGGTCTTCCCAAACTCATCCATATTTGCTGCTCCAAATGCACGTACTACTAAGGAACAAAATTTCCTATCTATTTTTCTGCTTATTCATAACAGCCTTTCCTCAGGATGCTATTGGCCATGCAGGGCCAGACCCTTTGACACCAGTGGGGAAAATCCCAGTAACTTCAGTGGATTTTGGATTAGGCTCATTCTAGCAAGTCAGAAAGGAGCAATTCATGCAGAGAACAAAAGACAGGAAAACCTCCTAGAGCTGTTTAAAAACTATACAAGGACATGTTTTAAGAGCATGTTTAATAAATTTAGCTGACGTCTTTCCCAAGGGATCTATTTTCCTGACTAAGATAAGGCACTCTATCACACTGAAGACATTGCTAATGACTGCTCTTCTGCACACCCAGTTTCCCAACCAGGTCCTTTCAAACAGCAGCAAGGGGACAAACAGCTACAGCCCACTGGTGACAAGAACCCAGGAAGACAAGCCACAGAGGAGGACAGAGAAAGGCTTCCCACTTACACAGAGTAGGTGCTGCACATCCCTTCACAAAAGGGCACTGGGACAGGAGCAGCTGACTTGCACTTGCCATGCACGATGTACTGCTCCTTCACATTGCGTTTGCATTTGTGTGGTAGGTCAATACCTGGGCAGAAGGACACTCTGTTAGGCTTCTTCAGACTGAGGAACAAATGCTTTGAAAGGTATCTGCTAGTAAACCAAGGACAGTTCATCCTAGTAAAATTTCACACAGTTCAAATGCACAACCAAAACCACAAATGTGAATGCAAAGAGGCATTAATTCAACAAAATTACTCCCCACTGGTCAATGTACTTTTCCATTTGTGGACTAGCTTTAACATGTAAAGATACTGTTTAATCAAGACCTAAAGGAGACATGAAGGGTTTAGGTTTTTCTAAAATTGCTACAAATTACATTTGTGGCTCTATAACCACCTAGGATTTCTGAGTAGATGTTACATAAAAACAACCCCAAAATTTTGTTTCTATGCAATTTGCAGATGCAGGAACACAGAGAATATTTTCTGCAAGTTTTTTTATCAGTAGTATAGTTCGAGTTAACAGTATTTCAGTTATTTAAAAACACAGAGAAGGAGATAAAAAAATGTTAGTGTTCCCATTGGAAGAATGGGGCAGAGTTTTAGTCTTGGCTGTGAGGTACAGAACAGTTCTGCTGCTGTAAAACTGTCTTTCAGTCTGTGGAATGTGCAGGCTCTCAGTGCATGCAGAAACAGGGCTACAAGCAGGGAAGGACAAAGCAGTATTGGAATACAGAAGCAGTGATTTAATGCACTTACATGTCTTACAACAGCCATCTGAAGACACCTCAACTGTGCCCTGGATTGAAAGTAACCAGAACAGTCAGTTCAGATGCATGTAGTGCTACGCAGACAGTAGCAATGATGAGAGTTCAGTTACAGTCCCTCATCTCTAATCAACACAAATTCCTCATCAGACCTATTTGTACACCAATTATATATAAAGCTGCTTAACAAACCCAAACCAAAACAAATCATCCAGCAAGGAAGGGCATGAATTTTCTTAGAACTATATATCCTCTCACAAGTCAGGTTACACGCCCTGTAATACATGCTTGGTCTTATTTAGATCCTATTGAAGCTGGCATAAAAACCCCAGCCTCAGAGAATGACAGCTGCCCCCGGAACTGAACAGCCTGACCTGGGCAGAGCCTACTCCAGAGCTAATTCAAGTATGTGGCTGTCCTAGTCCCTGCTTTGATCTGCTGTGAAGTCCCAAAATGCTTCTGAAAGTTACTGGAAACCACCAATAGCTGAAAGCCTGGGTATGAATATTACCCTTGCTCACTCATGTTCCACTCCCTCACTTCATGGTAAACCATATATCAGAAGACACTTCGTTTATCAGTCCTCCAAGGATCCATGGTGAGTCACCACTTGTTCAATTGCATTTTATAACACTGATGATTCTCAAGTGATGAAAAATGCCTCCTTGCTACTGCTCCAATACTCTTCTCCTTCAAGCTCTAGTGCTTATCCCACAACAATGTAAATTGTGTGGGTTTGTTTGCAAATACTTTTGCTTTATTTCCACTGGACAAAGAGCTGGAAAAGCACATTTCCTTCAAACAAGGATGATCATATGAGAAAGATCAAGAAATACTAATTCCTAATTCAAGAAATACTAATAATTCAAAACAGTAAATGTAACTCCCAGGTCAGCATCAGGGCTCATTACAGAAGTCTTTTTCTGGCTGTAAAATACTTACTGGCACACAGTTTGCTTCTTCAAATGGTAGGCAGACCTTTATTGTACTAGTCAAGGAAAACTGGCCTGCTGATTCAGTGCACGTATAGTGAGTACAGTTGTCATATGGATCTCTATAACTCTTTCCAACCTGATAAAAACAGGAAATAATAATAATAATAATAATAATAATAATAATAATAATAATAATAATAATAATAATAATAATAATAATAATAAAAATAATTAAACCCCCTCCAAAAAAAGAAAAAAACCAACAAAAGCCCCAAAAGAAAACAAAAAACAAACAACCACAAAACAAACAAACAAACAAAAAAAACAAACAAAAAAACCACACCAAAACCAGGCCAATGGAGTATAACAATAAAATTGAAAAACTGAAACAGTAATAAAGTTAATGAACCACCAGAGACTGGTTGACTTGCTCAGTTGCTCATACCACTCTTAAAGGGCTGAGATGTCTGCAACTCACATCTACTAATTATGTACCAAGCTCGCCCACTACCAGTCTATGCAAAATCACTTCTGTGGCCTCCCAGGGGAAAAGAATGAAAGAATGCCAGAATGAGCATAAAGGTATTAACAGAAATGCCAGAAGGTAGGTGTGTTAATGTTTGTGGGCTAAAATACACACAAAAGAAAAATAACTCTTTCAAAGGATTTCAACAGTTTTCTTTCTTAATAGATGGAAGGAGTGAAAAAGAAAAAAAGTCTTTGCAATAGAGATTAATGGATGACTCCAAAGCCTCCTCATGCAGAGATAAAAACCATATATTGGAACAGAAAAAATCTAGCTTGTAAGATAAATTATCAAAGAATAAAAGGATGAAATAGAAAAGATGTAGAATACAAGAGCTGTCAGAGAAGCAATAGCATGTAAGACAAGCCACTGATTGAAACAGCATCATTAACCACACACAGGAGTAGCAGGCTGTAATAAAACCAAAGAGCTAGAATCATGGAATCACAGTATCATTAAGGGTGGAAAAGACCTCCAAGATCATCAAGCCCATCCTTTAAAGGCTCAGCTCATGCCTACACAACGCTACATTTGCAAGACATGATGTATTATCTGTGTGTGTTACCAAGGCACGGAACACTACAGCAGCTGTGTCACTTGATTTCTGCCTCAGCAAATTCAGAATCAGCAGCAGCACAGCTGTATCAGCCTGCTCACACTGTATCCCTGTATCTCCAGGGCAAGATAATGAAACTGCTTCAGATAGGAGCAGCGTGATGTGAAGCCAGCACATGTATCTCTGCTAGAGCAGTATTACACCATGTCACCATCCCTTGCAAATTCTTTTTTGCTATTTCATGTCAAGAGAGAAGTGTAGGTAACATGATTTCCATTCCTGCCAGAGAATATAATTGTCAACATGGTAGTGCCTGTGAGATGCACACAGCAGGGAACAGCTATATAAACATCTACATTCACTTTGGAAACACAGACATTTTTACATCTCCTTGAGGTCCTCCCAGCCTTGAAATGCATGACAGTGTTTGAAAAAATGCTGAGCTTTTTTTGCTAATTCAGCCTTGTGTGCAGAGCAAGGGAGTGCTTACCTCAATGGTCACATTGCCAAATGGAAAATTTGCCACACATGCCACTTGCTGGCACTGGCTGCAGCACTGACCCTTTTCTTCCACATAGTGAAAACCCTGTGGGAATAAAGTTTTCATTTGCCCATGTTTACCCGTGTCTTGTTGCTGAAGCATCTTTGGATCAAAGCTACACTGAAGATGGCAGAGGAAATGAGCCAACCTTCCCATATCAATTTTGTTGTCTTTTGAAACCTATTGGAACCACATTAAGCCTGGCAATGAAAGCTGGCAATTTTTCTGCCTTACTGACTTCTGGGTACTTCAGTTGCCATGAAGACCCTGTCATTGGCTAGTCTTCTCTTCAGACTAACACATATAAGAGGTCAAATAAATTAATTTAGCACATGATTTCTTGCCCAATCTGCCACCACTGCTTGGTCTAATATAATTATTTACAAGAACTATTACTGTCAGACATGTGAAGATTTTCTCCCCTGTGTTTTAGGTATCTATTGGTCTTCTGGTGGTGGTGGGTGTGGCTGGCTTCAGGAAAAAGTGTAATGAAAGGTTCTGTCCATTTTTAACATTGGTGGTGCATCTGTTCTTATCTGGGCATGAATGGAAAAGCAACCACCCTGCTTATAGCCCGTAACAGACTGAACAACTTGAGTGCTGATTCTCATGAGTACTGAGAAGTAACTGAGTATTCCCCACCCACAAATGAAAGTGTCTGGAAACATATAAACCACTGTGCAGTTTCCTCACAATCTTCATTTATGAGCTGATAATGGACAACATCAACAGTGTGACACGAAACTTTTCAGCAGTCAGACTTTAACAGGTTTGCAATCATTTCCCCTCAGGGCACCTTTCCAAGGGTGACTTCTTAAATTTGCTGGAGCAAAAATAACCAGCACCCTAAAAAGGACTTTACAAAACAAGTAATAGAAGAATCCATCCTGCTGTGTTGCACAGATAAAGCAGTTACACTGGGCCGTGTTTCAGCTCCACAGCCATTGTGGGCAAGGAGGTGCTGACCTGCTGACAGGTGGTTTGGCATTGCACTGGAAGGCACTGGATGTGGTTGGTCTGTGTCACAGGATCCTGCTCATCTGTGCATACACAGTTCTCACAAGAGCTTTTAGGCACCATTGCCCCTGGCTGGAAATATAGGAGAGAGAGAAAACCATGACAAGAATTCATTAGGTTCTGAAATAAACATCCCCCTAGCCTATCAAAAAAACCAATACTTATGAAGTTTATTTTTAGAAGAATTTCCTGAAATTAATGTACATTCAGATCTCTAAAACCTCACCATTGGTATCACAAAATGAACACAAGACTGACACTCCCAAGTATATCAATGATGTTAAATAAGTTCTCATAAATTCCAAGCATCTATTTTTGGTCAGTTTTACCAAGCAATAATCTTACAACATTCAATGATATTTAAAATTTGTGTTCAATCACTATTCTGACACATTGACTCTAAAGCACAGGAAAGATCTCTTTCAGTAAGCAAGTTACTGGTCTCTACCATCTCTACCTTTTCAGTAACCTATCACAGATTGCTTGGGGTTGGGAGGGAGACTATTGGCAGGGAAGAATTACAGGCCATTCTAAACCTGCTTTTTGTATGAGTGTTGAAAACAAGAACTTCAGATAGTTCTGACTTAGCCAACATCAACTTGTAGCAAGAAGTATCTGGAAGAAGACCCACCTTAAATTCAACTCCTTCAGAAACACATACACCTTTTGGTACTGTAAAAAAAAAAAATTAAAAGGTTGTGCTAGGAATAATGCAGTTACTGTACTCATCTCTGAATTGTGAGTGAGAAGTCAAATAGTAGAGCTGAACTTAACAGCCCACACAAGAGGGGAGAAAAAGGCAAAGAGTACATGGTATTAGTTGGTATTCAGAAGCCCACATGTAGCATCTGCTTTGATGTTATGCACCAAGTGGGGATAATTCTCTATTCTGGTATTTTCCATAAGGTAAAATCTACTTGCCATGTGGTTTTTTTTACCAATACTTGAAATTACTTGACCTTTTCTTTATTGTTAACCACCATGATAATAACAAAGCTAATGGGCTTATGTGTCTGAATGTGGAAATATAATTTGGCAGCAGAGCTTGTGGATGTGTTCAGTTTAACCATCATTTTGTATGTGGTCAATACCTTACACTCCCTGAATACTGGCTACAGAGAACCTGAACCAGTTATTCTAACGCAAAGAAGGGAGAAAAAAAGAAAAAAAGAAAAAAAAAAGAGAGGGAGAAAAAGAAGGAAAAATAGCTCAATTGTAAAGGCTGTTATGGAAAGGAAGAGGCTCCTGCCATGATGTTAACTCATTTGAAAAATCAAATACTTCAAGGAATAAATAAAATACCCTAAAACCCTGGGTACTTACTACAGGAGAAGATAGGGCAGCAACCATCTTCAGACATAGCAACCACTGGCTGGAAACCTAAGTCACATGCTGTTTTGTTGATAATGCAGGTTTTTATATCACATTCTGCAATAGACAGCAGAGACAAAGTAAGCCAAAGCATCCCATCCATGGCATACCATTGCCAGGATCCTCTGTCCTGTGTCTTGGTATAGATACTGGGAATGGCCTGGTTTAGGAGCAGGCTACTCCTGTGCTGTTGTGGGCATTTGGGACTGGGAGGGTGTAAATGCAAAGCTGAGGGCAAACATATATCAGGAACCTCCACATAAAGCCCTAGGGAAGCCTGGAAGATGAACACATCCTCTCTTACTGGGTGAATCTCTGCAGAAGGATCACCCTCTCATCTCAGAACAAGAGCCAAAGGATCCTGTGGAGCACCTGCTGCTCCCGATGATCCACAGGGGATTTTCCAGTGTAAATATCTGTCAGGTCATGGCACTAATTTAAAGTACAAGCTGGACCAGAGGAGTTCTTTTCTGCTAGCAAGAGCTCCTGGCATGTAGATGAAAGAAATGACCACTCCAGTGCACTTATTTGAGTCAGCTGCCTGTGGGGCACCACATTTCCCTTTAGGATTACTGATGAAGGCAAATGATGCCATATTGTGGCATGTGAAGGATCTACCCACCACAGACTGTCTCTGTGCAGCAGGGGTCCTCCAGACGAGGTTTTATTTTGCGTACAAAGCCTTCTTTCGTGCAGTTGATCGGTGGAGATTTAGCACAAGGGCGGGGTAAGCAAGAGATGTTCAAGGTCGCTTCATCACAAGTACAGTATTGACAGTCATGTTCCCAAGCCTCTCTAGGCTATAAAAACAAGAGGGACAGCAGTTCAGAGAGCAAAACCTGGAAGCATTATATCAATGAATGCCTGCTGCAAGCCAGTGTAGGACTGAGTTGACCTAATTTATTGTGTAGGAAAATTGCAGTTCAAATCCCAGAGGGAGAAGAAGGGAACAGTAAGATAAAACGCCACTATTTTCAATCTTCCTTTGCAGGTCTATGTGTTTCCAGGAGGAAAGCGTGATAGTTCTACCAGGAAACTGATTCCCACAAACTTCTCTTTCTGTTTCTGTATCTCAAGTGATTAAACAAGTTCTGGAGTTAATAAAATCTTCTGGTTTTGTCCCCACTGTCATTGCAGCTCACTGTTTTTTAAGCTTAGAATTAAAAGGAACAACTTATGCAATCATTTTTGCAGAGGGTCACAGAACACAGATAAACTATAAAGACAGTATTTTCGTTTCTCTTACCTGTTTCACTGACCCATCTTGTGCAGTGCAACCTATAAAATTAATTAGATGTTACTTTAAAGGTAACTCAATCAGAGAAAACAACAGAAGCAGAAAAACAGGAACAGAAAGAAGGTATTGAAGTCTGAGGAACAGCCACAAGGAGAAAGAGAAATTCAGAGTGCAGTCACAGGTTGTAAACACAAAACCATCTTAAACATGCTACTCTTTGTTCTTTTGAAAGTTACACCTTATGCATATAAAAGCAGGCAGAAACTCTCAATCTGGAATGCTTCCAGCCTCACCAGAAAGAGTCAGTAACAAGGTCTCCCCCATTTCCTCTGTACCCAAAACAACCTCCTTAATGTGCACTTTCTAGTCAGGCCCTTACCCCCACTTCCCATAGCACCATTTATACCATTTCTTACCACAAACAGACACACAAACGCCATCATGATCATTCAGCAGAACTTTTCCATCAGGACAGTAGCATCCTTCAACAAACACTGATGTGCTATTTTGGGAGGGAAGAGTGTCCATAACGACCCCTCTGCACAATCAAAATATAAATGAGAATGAACAAGAGGCGAAAACGTAGCTCAGGGTAACCAAGACACCTAAATCCCGAGGGAATGTGAACTTCAAACTTCCCCGGCAGTTTTCACATTACGGATTTGAAAAATGCCTTATAGGAAATGACCCACCTGCTGAAGCAAGTGCTTCTTTTTGCATCCCCGCATGGCTTGTACACCTGATCCTGAGGACAGCTGGCCTCTGTGGAGCATTGCAACACACATGTTAAAAAGCCCGGAACTCGCCTATACCCTCCGATGCAGGGACACGAAGGGACAAAGCGCTCAGGCAGCAACTCCCCGGGTCCGCACAGCCCGGCCAAGAGGGTCCCTGCAGCTCCAGCAAGAGCGGCCGATGGGGCCAGCAAGGTGCAAGCGACAGGACCAGCAGTGCTCGCCCTGATTCACGGGGTGGCCCAAGCAGGGCAAAGCACAAAGAGAGAAGCGGTGTGTTGCCATCTAGTGCCCAAGCTGCGGGGAACGCACAGAACTCCGAGGCTGAGCTACGTTGGAGACACTGTGGGCCTGGTTCCCCCTTGTTTTGAACCAGGTCTGGACTGGAACAACCTCTTTGGTTTGTTCCTGCTTTTTCTCAGGTCCAGAGCAGCAGGGGAGGACAGAACAGACCAGACTTGCTTCACCCCAGGGGGTGTTTTCCAGGCGTAACTCGGTGCCCATTCCCAGGCTCAGAGCACTCCCATTCCCAGGCTCACCGCACTGCCCGCTCGCCAGCCTCCTCCAGTCCACGCAGACCCCGTGGAGCCCGCACAGGGCCGCGTAGGTCTGCATGCTCTGGCACTCGGTGCTGGGGTGCTCCTCCGAGCACCCGCTGGCCACACACGCCTCGTAGTAGGGCTGGGGGGGGACCACGCCGTGGCACTCCGTCAGGCTCCTTCACAAAGCAAGGAGAAAAACCTTGGGCTTCTTCCAAGGAAGAATTCGACTCAGAGACAAACCATCCCCCCTGCCCCAGGCAAAGCCTCAAGGTACAACTAGTAATTGTTCTCATAGGCAGCTTACTAAAGAATGGGCTTTACCTGCCATTCTTTACAATGCTTTGAAAGGAAACAAACAATATTATGTTGAACTGCTACCTGCACAGGCTCCTGCACAGCTCATAGCTATAAGTCTGTATGCTGACGTTTTTATGCTAGCATGTTTGAAAATCCTGCTTTAAAGTGCAAAATTATTTTTAAAACAGACATATATATTTGTGTACTATATTCTGACTGTGTTTCATATCATTCAGAGCTTTCAGATACTGAATTATAGCCAGTTCCCACTTGGCCTCTCCAGAACTGACAGGCAGAGGGAATGCCAAGCAGCAGACACTATTAAGAGTGGATTGATTTTGCTGATGCAGCTGAAAAATATCTGCCGAGCTCAAGAACACACACAGTTCACTGCTCAGTTTCACAAGGTCTGCAAGACTTTGTATTTTCTTCATATCCTAGAATCAGTTCACCCAAGCCATTTAGTGAAGAATGAAATTACCCTGTGGACTTATTTTTCTGATACTTTTGGGAGTTGTCTTACCAGATGATTTTACACAGATTAGAAGGCACACAGTGCTGATGGTACTCAATCTTTGATGGTCGTGAGACACCAGGATTACAATATCTGTTGGTAGGATATGGGACTTTCCAATCTAATGCCATTTCTTTGAAGGACTTGACAACCTCACCACTCCTCTTCATAGCATCATCAGACTTCTGGTTGGTACAGGTACCTGGTAGCAATATAAAAATGATAATTCAAGAACAGTTGATGCTGATGAAGCTGCTTTTAGAGAAAATCTGGAGGGAGGTTCTCCTTGTGGGAAGGGAACAACATGTGGAATTCTGGATAAATTCACAAAAACTGTTTCTAGGAAGAGAAGGCTCGAAGAAACAGTTTGCCAGCTACTCATGAAAACCAGAATTGATGTGTTGGTTGATATATTTCTCCTGGTGGCCAGAGTAACTGAGATGGCACAGGAATCTCCACATTTCCTACATTCCTATATGAAGTAGATATGATGAAAAGGAAGGGCCTAGAAAAGTCCTATCTCCATCCCCCAACAGATTGTGAACAGAATGAAAGGATATGACTTAAAACTACATTTCCTGACAGTGTCTCTTTCCATTAGATAAATTTATTAACATTTGTGAGTTGCAAGTATTTAGAGATTTTACAGGGGAATGAGAGATAGAAGGAGTAAAATTCAGAGCATTCATTTTTGTCAGCTGATGAGGACACTCACCACAGAGTCCCATGGTATTGTTATAAAACTTGCTGAAAGGGAGTTTTATGTAAAATGCAAGTCGACTATAGGAGATGTAAACCTCTAATTCAGGTATTTCAATTATGGCATAAAGGCCAGAACTGGTTATCCTGATACCATTCTTAAAAATGTCTGGAACAACTTTCTTATCATCAAACAAAATCTAAAAAGAAAAGAAACAAAAGGCTTTTATGGACACTCTTTCATTGAGTAAGGTATATGATTAGTGCAACTGGAAAGCAGAGCAGCACAAATTCACCTTAGGTCCACCAAATGGTTTCTGTCGAAGGCAGTCATTTAAGCAGTTGTCTAATATTCCTTATTAATATGTTGTAATTTATATTTTTATATATGTTTATATTTTAATATGTTGTAATTCCTTTTATATGTTGTATATATTTATATATCAGGACAAACCCCACAATTTTCAGTTATGTGATTATTTCCCAGATTTTTAGAATATACTCATTGACACAAAGCAAAAAAGAGAGAGAAGCAAAGTAATTGCATTTTTACCCATTACGTATTTTACAAGCTTAATCCTTTGTCATGATAGAACATTTGGCAGTACAGTAATATAACTATAGCAAAATAATTTTGGGAATTCATTTAAACACAATACTTTACCAAGTTTGTTTCTTTTCCATGTTCCCTTGCTTGTGTCAGAATAACAACAGAGTTGGAGTAAAAAATGATAAGGGACATTGAACAAATTCCTCCACCAGTGGGAGCACAGTAGAAGTTGTCTATGTGAATCCAGAAGTTGTGAGAGTCAGGATGAATTGACTTCACCAGGACATAGGTGCAGTTTTCTTTAAAATGGTAATATGCTCCATCAAAAGTCACATAATGCTCATTTCCCCATCCACTGCAAATACCTAGAAGACAGAACAACAGGCTTCAAGTTTGACTTCTGAGCTACCTGTAAGTACAAGCTGGTCTTAACCTTTTTACTTGTTTCCAGTCAGAGACAAAATATCCAGTTTGATAAAGAAAAATTACTCTAGCAAGGACATCTGCTTTCAATAGCTAAGATTTCAGGGTGGGATTTCTGTTCCTTTGTATCCTACTGGATTGATATGAATATAATGTAGATGTTGACCAGATAGACTTTTCTTTTTTGAGGCCCAGATGAACATAACATAAATTTCAGGAATTCTCCTGCCACTTACACTGACACTCAGAGATTTCACAGCAACCAGTTTCATCGGAGTGTTTTGTGAACGGGAAACCATTGACACAGAGTTTCAGTTGTTGAGGTGGGCAAGTCATGACAGACAATTTGATATTGTTTCCATCTCCCAGGCAAGTGGCAGTATGGCAGTTTCCAAAATTCCATGTTTCATTAAACTATTGATTAATTGAAAAAAAAAAAAAAGAGGACATACAAATAATAAAGTAATGTCACAAAATCTTTAAAATCACACACAGCAACTACATTCCATTCAGTTAATTGTCTAGCATGGCAAAATTTGGTGTCTACTCTGGCTCTGGAAACCAGGCAATATGAACCATATAGCAATCAAGAGAGCTGTGATACCTACTTTTTTAGGTATATATATTAGGGTCCTGACCACTTCTGATGGTAGGATACTGCCAGATGTGGTTTCCTAGTCTTTGTTCAGCTTAGGTAGTTCTGCTCACATAAAATCATTTAGGTGTTTCAGGTGAACAGGAGAATCTTCAACTTATTCTTCCAGTGGGGTTTCTGGCATACTCTACATCATCTCATTCAGCCACACCTACAGTCCAGCTGTAGTGCTGGATACCAGCGTCAGAGGAGAACACCAAATCTTGGCTGCAGGCAATGCATGAATGGTGGAATGATGAATGATGAGACACATATTCAAAGTCTCTCACCTTTCTGGGAGGAATGAGTGCAAGACAATCACTCACAGAAGTCCTTGTGGGAGCAGGAACTTGGGTTGTTACGCCAGGAGCAGGTGTTGGTGGACAGGTTTTGGAATGTGGATCACAGACCTTGAGGGTCTCAGCATGACCAGTTTTGCATTCTGCCCAAATTAATTCAATCTGACACGATTTATTGCAGACAGAGTAAGCACAACGACCTGATACATTCACTGGCAGAGAAACATTTTGTCCTGCAAAGGCAAATCCCAAGTGTTAGCCTGAGGCCTGATCTCAGAGCAGCTGCGTTCTCAGCCTTGCATTTAACTATCTGTACCCAACAGCCATGCTCAGGGCACTGTCTGTCTGCAGCTCCTGGGATTCCATGGCTGAACTGGACAGCAATTCATCCAAATGGCAAAGACTGAGGGAGGGCCACAAGGCCTAATCTGAAATTCTGCTCTTAGGTACATTGGAAAGAATTGAAAATAAGTACAAGAAGAGACAATACTGAGTATATCATTGAGTGCATCTGCTTTTCACAAACACCAGGAGGTCAGTGAAGCAGGAGCTACTAACAGATGAAGAAGTCTTTCCTCCCCTGCTTTTGAAATATTACTGTGAGTTACAAGCTCACGTTCACCAGTTTGGGATTCAGGGCTCTGCTGACATCAGCAATTGCTGTAAGTTTCCTTACACCAGGGGTGTTCAAACTAGAACAAAGTTTTTGGATATGGGAGAGTTGTAGTTCTGAAGGTTCAGAAGGCTACAGTTCAAAAATATAACAACTTCTGGTAATGCCTAACTGCAACAGGCAGAATGAGCACTTGCTGAAGCACTTATCTATCAGTACATCTTTCTATGTCAATGGTGCAGAAAAAAAATTGCATTTCTCACCCCTTTGTAGCAATTGTCCATTGTCATTGCAGAAGCAGGGAGTGGCTACCTCTGATGAGGGACGTGCAGATGTTACATATTGCCTCTGTGGTTCTGCAGGAAATCAAATCAATTAGTATTTAAATCCTCTACTATTCTGCTTTCAAGCCCTAAGACATCTCTTACATTTGCTACAACCACAAAAAAAAAAAAAGAAGAAAAAATATCTTTTTTTTTACCCCCACTACATTCTGTACATGTCCACACTGAAACCATTCTCTGTATTTATAAACACTCTCTATTACACCGGATGGTGCTGTAATACTACGCACACCCCCTCCCACTTTTAGTTATTTTTTCCTATATGGAATACAATAAATGCCCCTTCTTCTGTCATTTATTCTTTCCAGTTTAATGTTTTTAGTCCTGCAGTACTTCACCTGACTTTGGAGAGGCGATTTCCAGTGGCACTCCATTTGGATTTTTAATGCTTTCTTTCAAAGGAACTGTTGGTTTAAATAGAGACAGATCATGTAGACATTTTACAGATGACAGATCATGCCATCTACAGTCTGTTTTCAATAATTCTTCCTTTTCTAGGTATTACTCCACTGTCTTTATTCCACTTGTTAATATTTTCAGTAAATACCAAACACACGGGCTCACCATCAAGTATTTAGCTCTTCCACTCACATGAGTAGAGAAGTTAACTTAATTTTCCTTGTTGGCCTTGTATAATTTGCTACCAGGATAATACATATATTATTAGCCACTTATTTTTATTTGTAGTAATCATGTGGCAAAATTCCCACTTTTCTTTATCTTCTTTTTGCTTCCTATTTTCTGCTTTTTCACATTCCATTCACTCTGGAAAATTCCTTTTGAATAGGAGTTAGCTGCCAGGAAGTTTTATTTTCATATTCCAGTGACCTGTATGAGATTCACTTATTCCAATGCAGAATACAGTACAATAAAAACTGTAGAGTGTTATAGGTGATTAGAAGGAGAAGAACAAGATGTAGAAGTATGAAATATTGAGACTGACAACATCAGAGTGTCAACTGTGATATGTTTTAACTTATTGTAAAAGTTGTAATGAAAAATCATTGAATCCTTCTATTCTGTCCTAACCTCACTGACGGTAAGGTCAGCAAGAATCTATAAAAATTACACTTTTGGTCCTTACCACAAGACCCACAAGCTCTGATCCCTCAGTTTTGAAACTTCAGCAGTCTTAAATTCTGCTCTTATCCTAGACATGCTATTTCCAAGGAGTCTTTTTCGAAGATATTATTACCATTATTACCATTATGGACTTCTACAGAATCACCACCAAGCCCCTTATCAATCTAGTACCTTGTGCTGGTGTAGATGGAGTTCTGCAGGGGGTAACTGTTTTAATGATCTGCCCATTAGGGCCACAGACAGCTTCACCACACTCGGTCCCATACACGTGGCTGTACACAGTTTCATTTAAGGTGTAGGTCTTCCCATTGTAGCAGCAAAGACAAACTGAGGCAACAAAAGAGAAAATGCTATGGCAACAGAGGACACTTGCAATACAAATACAAGTGAAAAGCAACCCAAATTCTGCATTTACCCTTCTGAAGCTCACAACATCAAATGTGAGTTACCTGGCAGAAAACTTTGTCATTTTCTGCTTGATAAGCTGCACTGGGAGTCTATCTCATTTGTTTAAAGTGTGTTGGATTTTTCTGGTTGCTGGTGTTTCTTGGAGTCAGCTTGCATAAAAGAATAACTGGTTGGTAAAAGTGTCAGAACTGGTACTGGCCTAACCCAGCATGGAGCACAGAACTCCCTGTGGGCAGGGAGTGTGACTGGGATTACTGCCTTCCTGAGTGACAAAACCCTGGCTCAGGAGGTGTTGCACTGCCGTTTCCATCCACAAATGACAAGTATGCAGCAGTACACAATTTCATTTAAATTCATGAGAAGCTCTCCAGATTTTGGAGACAGTATATGTAAGAACCAAAGGAAGTGTATCTATTATTGTAACAAAGTCAGCTAAACTGCAAAGTGTTATCTACTGGGTCACCCTGCATTTTGGGATGTGATTTCTCCCAGATAAGGGAAATGAACTGATACTGTACCTTAATCAAATGTGTCCTTTAGGCACACAAACACGTATCTAATAAGCTAGCTGTCCTAGTTTATCTTATTAAAAGAATGGTTAGGAACAGCACTTCTACAAACTTGCCCTGTTCTAAAAGTACTTATTAAAAGGGGTATCATGAGTGGCCTACTACAGATTGCTCTCTGTCTTCACTGACTACCAAGGAAGTGGAAAAGTGGTATTAACCTGGGTGAGATGAATCCTACATGTCACACCTGTCTCCTTCATTCCCATGATTATCCTTTACACAGTTCTTGAGGTCAAAGGCTGCATTTTGCTTATCAAAGTATATCTGTGCTGCTGTGCACCCACATATTAAACTACCTGTCTGACCTCCTTTTACCCGTATGTTTGCAGTAACATGTGATGTTGTTTCAGTCCTGCCATCACTCAATGCTTTGTGACAGTGGTGAAAAGTTACCTTTGGAGTCTTCAGCACATAGTTTCTCTTTGGGATCACTGAAGAGAAAGAGTAAAAAGAATTGTTTTATTGAAATGAATTAGTACCTAGAATAACAATGTCTGCAACTGTGCCTACTTTTACAAAAAATCTACTCCTGGATTTAATGGTAATTGCCACTGCCTATAAACATTAACAAAACATCTCCTAGTTTGTCCTTTCCAGTCCTGTTCCCTTTCTCACCATCAACTGACCTACCATGAAGTGCAGTTGAGGATGGAGACACACTCTCTGCTCTCCTCATCAAAATACGGTTTGTCAGGACTACACTCCGGGTAACAGCCTGGGAAATTAAACAAAGTATTCTTAGTCTGAGTTATATAGATACAGGAAAACACATAAATCCCTCTACCAAATATAGATTTGATCCCCAAATGAATGTAATTCCAGTATGAGTGTTCTTTTTACTACCAATTATTTTTCCAAGTCCTCATTTTACCTCTCTCTCCAAAGTTTTAGTTTACATTTGTCAACAGATAATTATTCTTTGCAAATTTATATTGAATGGTGTTTTATCTCTCCATATATTTAAGGCAGCAGGCAAATGATGCTATGAATGGCACCATCACATAGGAAATTAGCAAGGCATGGTCAATGAGCCTCTGGGACGGATGGGATAACCTTTCAGTCACCTTGATGCTTCAGACATTTAAATCAGACCAGTAGTGGCAACTCCCATGAACTGCATTAAAGTCAAGGAAGAATTACCTTCTAAACTGTACAGCAAGTTCCCACATTTCCCTTGTGGGTTCCTGCAGGTCCTTAGACAAGGGGCTCCACAGGGTTTATAGAACCACTCATGTTTGTCAGGTGGATTGTAATAATCACAGAACACAGCTGGGACAGAAGAATAAAAAACATTTTGGTCTCAGACACTGGGCAGGAGCTATTTTTAAATCTTGTTTAAAATATTTTAATAAGATAAACATGATAAAAAGAGCTTGTTCAGTCACACATGCATAGCAATGTAAGTGTTCTGCTCTTCTTTATCCCTATGTGCCTGAGCACAAGGGGCACTGCTTTCAGTGTGCATTTCAGTGCAGTACTTACGGCAAATAGCTGGGGTTCTCCAGTTGACACAGACACCAGCTCTGCTGCAGCTCCTCGAGTAAGCAGCCACTGAGGTACAGAAGCACTCACAGTCTCCCACACTGTCACAGCCACAGAAGTCAGACACACAAGATTCATAATAGGGAATGGGGTTCACCTGTCAAAACACCGAGAGAGCTGTCACCACAGCTGTATCTGCTGCACTGTATTTTAATGAGGGAAAGGGCTCTGAAATCCTGTCATGCAGTGATGGTTTGTGACAGACTGGGATTTTCATGAAGGAGCCATGATATTTTACAACAGGTAGTTTTCTATTTTCACCTGCCTGGTAGAACTGAACTCTAAATCTTCCTATTCTTATATGTGTAATGCTGCCACTTACAGTTAAAATGCTTTCCCAGTGTGATTTCTGCAGGACTGAAATACCTTGTTTTGGCTTAGCACAACTACACAGTGTGTACACTCTTCAACTGAGAGACAGTGATTAAGTGAGTATGAAAGGAAATCCTATTTCCACTAAACTTCATGTCTCTTGGTTTTTAACTATTGCCAGCATAAACTAACAAAGGAAATTAAGCCAAGTTTGTTTCTAAAATTGTTTAATAAAGTGCACTGAAGCTTTGTATAGACATTCTAATTAAGAAGAGTAGCCTTGTTTCTGTTTAAATTAATTCAATTTGTGACTCAAACCAAATAATTAGTCGCTTTAGATAATTTGAATGAACTTCCAAAGGATCACCATTCAAACAGTCCTAGACTAACTTATCTCTACATTTTATAGATATCTAACTTTCTACTTCTGGTGGCCAGCTATTATCCTCTTTATCTTCAGTTGTTCAAAACAGGCACTGCTCTTTCCTCAATATTATGCAACAGGATTTAACTGGCATAGCTGTGAAGTGAGGTTTTGAGAGAGGTAGCCTTGTACTTCTGTATAGTAGCTTCAATGCTAAAAATACACTGCAAATGTGCTGCAAAACAGCAACAAGTATCTAGAGTGAAACTGTTGAGGATGAGAGAACAGGATTACCTTGCTGTGACAGGCTTCAAAGATGTTACTCTTAATGATGCTGCAGTGCTTCTGTCCCAGGGCAGACTTGAAAGGCTGATCTGCACACAGGTCTGTCATGTTTATATTTGAGCAGGTGCTTGTTATTTTCCAGCTATTCCCAAACTCCTGGATGCTCATCTCCATGGACTGCCCTCTGGTTGTGAAGTCATTCCTTGAGCGGCCATCAAAGTCCCCACAAAGACCACAGACTTTTCCCTGTGTAATTTGTGTGGGCACAGTAAATGCTTTGGTTATTTTAAGTGCAGCCCACCCTTTGACAGAAATAAACTACAGAACCTGTAAAGGCAAAATAGGTGCAAGTTTCTAAACAGACAGCAAAAAATGGCTTAGAAATAGTTGGACTTCAAGTGACAGAAACGTGTTACCAATATTTCTAGCTCCAAATATTCTGGAGTGTTTTGTACTGACTGAACAGTGCAATAAAACAAAAGATATGGCCTGCTTGCTGCTTCTTCTTGTCCACTAAACCAAACTTTTTCCAAGCCTTTTTTTCCAAGCTCTACTTTTCAAACTTGGGCTCCAGTTCTGGATACCTAATTCTGAGTTTGAAATCACAACTCCCAGTCCCCCCACTACTTACCTGGAAAGATGGTGCCACGTGAACAACAACAGTAGTCTTTTGGTCCCACATGAAGTTCATCCCTTGATTTGTTTCAATTACAATATAACCTCCTCTGAGGTCCACTTTGTAATTTTTCTCAGCTCCTGGATCAGTGGCTATCTCCTGAATTCTTCCTTCCAAGAGCCTTATTTCACTGCTCTACAAAGGAACAGATACATTGCATGGAAGGAAATCAAATAGAAAATCTAGTGCAACCGCACTGGCACTCTGCCTCTCATTCTTTGTCTTATTTTTCTGTCTTCTTCACGCTCTATCTTGGTAGATAGGTGAGCCACAGTCACAGATGCACAGAGCCTATTGTCACAAATGCACATACACAGAGTGTTGTTGACTTCTTGCATCTTTCCCCTCATCCACAGAAGTGTTTAATCCCTGTTAACATCAAATACCTAAGCCTTTCCCAACTTCCTTGCCTTAGCTTGCTGGCAGTTTGACTTCCATAGGTACTCTTTAGCAGCAACTGAGATGGAATATAAGAGAATGATACAGTAATTGCTACAAAATCAAGACTACAGCTCCTCGGTTATAACTAGTTCCAGACAAACCTCAAAAATCAATGTGATCTTTAGGGAGCAGATGGAGTGTGACTTCCCACAGGCGTTGTTCTGAATCACAATCCGGAAGGTGCCAGCATCCATGTTATTAGGGCAAAAATCCTTAGAAAAACAGATAACATTCTATTAGATCTTGTCAGGCAATTAGGCCAGTCATAAGCGTTTTCAGGAGCTCTAAATGAATGACACTCTGATCTGACTTCTTTATTCACTAAAACTATAGAATTTTGGAAGAATCTGGTGGGAGATGATCTGGTGGCAGATGCATATTTGACCAGGATTTTCGAAAAGGAAAACTAAGGGGGAAAATGAACTTGTCATAGCAGCAGTCCAAAAAGGTAAAAATATATTTTCTTAAAATTAGCAAAACCAACTGTAATTTGGGGATGACAAAATGTCTCACTGAGTGCTGTCCCATTACATGCAATTATTATATATGAGGCTCACACATTAACCTCTGCGTGCTTCTGTCACAACAAAAATCATATTTGAAACACTTTTCATGACCAGACAAATTTCTTTCCCTCGAAAATGCTGGAATGCCGTCAGGAAAGGGCAGTCCAACCAAGCACTTAATTATTTGGGATCACACAGTGCCCTCTTGTGTCACTTCTGAGAGTCAATTTGCTTTGTTTTATGTGGAAAATCTCGCTCTATAAGCTCTTGGTGCAAGAGGAGGGGAGTAGGCTCTGCTCATCGGTTTGGCTATTTTGCCTTTTAATTACCCAGACTGAAGCCTACAGTGTGGGCTGTGAAAAGCATATGTATGGGAAATTGAAGATAAATTGATACCTGAGCTAGGATATAGTCACAGTCTCCCAGGAAATCAAACTTCTCCCCATCAAAGCTCATGTAATGCCCATTTCCATACACAGTGCAGGTTCCCTTGCAGGGATTGTCCGTGCAGTTCCACTGCCTTTTGTTGCAGGTGCTGGGAGGCAAAATGCAAAGAATAACAATATTTGCATGAAACATGGGCTTTCCTTAAGCCCAAACAGGGGCAGAATAATGAAAACGTTCATTGTTTGCAGTGCCTTCTCAACTGTTCTAAGACCATGCCATGAGATGCCATATCAATCAGAAAGTTCTTGTTTACTACCCAGACACATTTGTTCGATTATTTCCTTCAAATATATTTTAAATAATTGAGTCCTGGCAGTAGACAATGGGGGTTTAGGAGACAAATTCAAGGTGAAGAACTGAATATTTCAACCATTTCTGATTTTTAATCTGTGAGGGATAATGTAGTTCTGTTACAGCAGTGTGAACAAATATTATCTCTGTCTTTCCTTGGGTCTGGCTGAGATGGAGAGAGTTTTTTCCCTCAGCAGCCCTCAGTGCTGTGCTTTGCATTGGCAGCTACAAAGGTGTTGGTAACACCCCAGTGTTTTGGCTACTGCTGAGCAGCACTCCCACAGCATCAGTGCTGTCTCCTGAGCATTCTCCTCATTAGGAGAGAGCATTCTCTCCAGTAGGCTGGGGCATGGATAAGGTTTTAGGAGGGCACAGAGGCAGGACAGATGTCCTGAACTGGCCAAAGGGATATTCCAAACCATGTGATGTCTGCTCAGCAATAAAAGCTAACAGAATGAGAGAATGGGGTAGGAACAGAGTGATATATGCTTTGATGTTTGTTTTCTGAAGGCCTACTTCTTGGAAAGTGGGCTGGACATCACCTCCTGATGGGAAGTAGGGGATAAATATTTTAGTTTCCTTTTCTTCTGCACACAGCCTTTGCTTTTGCTTTGTTAAACTGTCTTTATTTTGACCCATGAGTTTTTTCCATCTTATTTTCTCCCCAGCCCTGTCCTGCTGAAGAAGGTAGTGATAGAGCAGCTAGGTGGCCACCTAATGTCCAGCCAAAGTCAACTCACCACACCTTGACAAACCTCACCTCTAGTTCAGGAGGACTGTAGACAGAAAATTTAGTTGTTATAGCCCTGACACAGAGACTGCATCTTCTTTCCCATGTGTGTCCTCTTCTAATTAGGAAACTAAGCCCTCACTGCAATAAAACATCTTAATGACTCTGTGATAGGAACAACAGCTTCTCAGGTTTTGAGTTCACATGTTAAACTTGGTTGCCTGTACCAATGGTGATTAGACCAAAGTGTTCCTAGCTCTTATTTTCTGTGCATCCATTTGGAAGGACTATATAGTCTCATCCTTGCTAAGTAATGGATAAAGATTCAAAGCATTTTACCCACCATGATGAGTCATAACAATGAAATCTATAGCACCAGAAATTTGAGCAACTAGAGTATTAATTTATCTTGAGGACTACGCATCTGGAAGCACTGCAAATCTCAAGGGAGGACTATTGCAATTCCTCTTTGACTAAATTCAGTCATTTTCCAGGGTTCAGCTGTTCCCAACACACACAGTTGTGTCAATTGCCCCTTATTGAATGAGCAACCACACACCAACCAGGGTAAGGTTGGTGTTTCTGAAGCTGGTGGGGAAACAGAAAAGGATGGAAATTGTTTGACAGAAGATATTGGTGCTGGCTCTCCAAGCGCAGGCTCATGCAGCATGATGCAGAGAAATACTTCCCCTTTTATTTTCACTAGCAGCCCAATGGCTCTCACGATGAAGAGGAAGGCTTCAAAGCACATCCTGCCCCATGGGTGCACTACGGACTGACAATTCTAATAAGCTTTGCTGTAAAACAAGACTCCCATGGATAACGTACCATGTGTTGCAGTCCACTTTGATGGTTTCCCCAGGTTTGTAGAAGTGTCCTCCATGGACACATGGACATTGATCTTTGGGAATGCATCCTCCACTGCCATCCAATACCAGTCCATCAGGACACATGCAGCCAGAAACACATTCTGTGACATACTGCACATTAGAAGATATAGGAGAAGGCAACTTGTTACCACACAGAAAGATCAGGGAACCAACAGAGGTGTGCTAGCTCTGGATGCCAAAAATTTGGATTTTTTAAAAAACTCCTTAATTGCAAGCTAGTGGAAACCATGCTACAAATGCTACAAAAAAAACCAGGCACACTGTTAGCTACAGCTGCTGTGTTATCAGTGAAGCAGTTGGTGTGTGCCCAGCATAGCATGTTCCCATCAGTGCTCGATAAGGACAATCCTGCATGCACAGCCATGCTGTGCTGTGCCCTGCTGGGAGGTGAACTCCTTACACAGTGCATGTCCTGTGTCTTGCAGCTTTTCTGACACTCTGATCCAGTTGCTCCAGGACCTGCAGAACTGCAGTTGAAGTAATACATAGGAGCTGGGCAATCTGCAGTAGGAGAAAACATGTCAGGAAGGTAATTTAGAGAGAGTAATAAGGATGCCATCAGCAATTGCAAAACCAGCCAGAGGATCTCAGAGGGCAGTAGGTGTCTATCATTTAAAGTTTCTAATAGTTTTGCTTCTGCCCAATAACAGTGGAGCGAGAAGAAGGCAGATAACTTCTAAGCTTTGGGAAATATCATCTGAAGAGTCTAGTAAATCTGGTGACATTTTACAAAGACAAATGTTATCAATAACTAACACATTTCAGGGAGAATGAAAAAATGTGCAGAATACTAAAATGCTAGAGAAAGTGAGAGATAACACAGAAAAACATTATAAATACTGCCTGACACCATAATGCCATTATTTAACAAAATCTCACCTTTTACCAAGACAGTTTCTCCAATGCAGTCTAATCTTCCTTGGATGCATTTGCTAAAGAGATTCCATAGAACAAAACACATCAGGTCTTTGCAGTTTTCTCCCTCACTAGGGAGAAAGGCACTGCAAAGCTTCACTTGTCACATGAATAACAAATTCCTATCAAAATGAATATTTATTACAGCTATCAGTTTCACAGACAGAAATTACCATCCCCAGAAGGAAGATTAAAAACCCAGCTCTTAAAATATTCTTCCTTCATCTGCCACTGGTTCATTGTGTGTTTTCCCTAAATCAAGTTTTTCCTAAGCACCCATTTTCCACTCCATGAGATAAGACTAATACTTTCTTAAATAAGAGATCTCTTAAATTACTAAATGGATATGTGATTACAAAATAGTCTAGAATCCTCAGTTGGAAGACAGCTAGAGAAACAACATATAAACATCTAAAGATAATAAAAAAGCCTTCCCCTGGTAGTTATTTCCATTACTGCCCTAACGCAGTTGAAAATGAGAATAATGACAATTGTTTTCAATGCAAATGCGAATTTACTACACTATTTTTAGCATCCCCCCCCCAGACCCCCAGCAGTTTCTCTCTCTCTCTCTTTTCTAACAAAAACAGTTTAAAAACTGAGAATTGGGTCGTTTTTTTCATGGGCCATTTTTATTTTTTAAATAGTCTGCAGAATGCTGTGGTGTTCACTTTGCTTTTTTATTTCAAAGCCTGAAACTCCTCCAAGCCTTCTATCTTCTAGAAAACTTGCTCCCGCTGCTTGTGGATATTTTTTGCACAACAATGAACTCTGCAAGTGCTAGATTACAAATATTGTTCTACTTAACATGTTTTCAGGTTCTTGTTTGCTAGCAGGAATATGGGATCTTAACATTTGCTGTGGCTGCACTTCGTGCCAGGGGAAGATACAATCTAGAAAAAAATTGCCATTATTCCTAACTGTAAAATGATGCCATTCATGGATTGGAGCAGATCCTTCCCCCATGAGCCCTGATGTCCCCAGGCATGGAGCAGCCTTTGCATCATCAGAGCAACTCACCACATGAGTTTATCCTCTTGGAAGGAGTTGCCAGGCTGCACGATCTTGCCTTTGTAGTAGCACGGGCAGTCATCTGGAGGCACACACTGCTCCTCATCGTTGAGGTAGGTGCCCTCAGGGCAAGCACAGCCCTCCATGGGCGCGACACGGACCTTGCACAGCGGGTCAGGCTCATCCAGCGAGCGGCAGGACTGGTTACAGTGCTGCACACTATAGTTATAAACCATAGTCTCAGGACACTCCTCAGAGGGATCTTTGCAAGAGAAATAAAAGGGATGTATGGCCTTCTTTGTGTAATCATCTCTCATGATTTTAGCATGCCTTTCTTCACACTGGTAGCCATAAACATGCTTTTATCGAACAACCAGACCTTGTCTCCCAGGGTTCTGGGAGAGTCTACTTGCATAGCCTGAACAAAATGACACTGAACACTGAAATACACAGCAGGGTGTATATTTTTGTAATTTCCACAATTTCCTATCTTATGCCAAGAACTGAAGCCCATAACTTCTGACTTGTAAAAATTTTATTTTCTGACCTTTACTAATGATTTATTTGGCTGGAAATAACTTGAGAAATGATCATATTTTGTAAAGGACAAATTTTGACATTAAATGGCAGTGACAAGGAACTCTGCCAATCCATTGATGCTACCAAGAAAAGGGTGTTCAGTTCTCATAGATGTCTTGTTGTCATCCTCTGGGGAAATGAGAAACAACAGTTTCTAAGATCTCTGGGTGAACCAAACAGGTAAATACCAAAATCTAAAGAGCTCAACTAACCCTGTAAGACAGTAAAAAGCTGGTTAATTTCCACAGGCTGACAGTATACACCACCATCAAAGCTCTGCCATGAAATCTGCAGTACTGATCCATAGGGATGACATTATATTTTGTCAGGAAACATCACCCACATTAAGGCTGCATTTTTCAAGAAAGTCTGGCATCCGTATTTCTTTGAAATTCAGTAAGAACTGGAGATCTAGTTGGGCCTCTTAGTAATTCTGCAGATTTAACCCTGCAGCTGTTTTTCAGATACACACAGATGAACTAGAAGATACAGGGGTGTTGATCATGGGCACCTGTGCTGGTCAGTTTTGCAGCAATGCTAAGAACTTATCAGCAATGGGTTTCATGCTTAAATAAAGCTCTTCCAGTCCATGATCATTGCACACTTTTTTTGATTGGATAGTGTGCTAGGCTTGTGTATACATTCAAAACCAGCACCTCTATCACCATAAACCAGTTGGTTTTCTGGTCCTAGCAGGAGCAAACACAATATCCTATGTGTAAGTCAGGCAAGCCATATTCTCCTACTTTTTATTCTTTGAAGATACAGCAAGTGGTGTTTGTAAGTCAAAATAGGCCAAATTAAAACAGATATTAATAAAGATGTTGAATATGAATTTACATCTGTCTCAATCGTCAGTTATTAATATAATAAAATAATATGCTTATTTTCTCCCTTTAAATTTTCATAGAGGAATAAGATCACATTCAATAAAGTGAGACTGCCGAGAGAAAGGTTATTTGATTGTAGTGGTCATGGTCACAGGAGTGACACACATCTAAGATGACAAATCACAACCAGAGGCATAAGTGCAGAGAACATGAGCATACCAAAGATACCTTCAAGCTAGCTTGCACAGGGAGCACTAGAAAAGCAGTGCCAAGACTGCTCACCCCAGTGATCCTTTGGGCAACCAGCAACTCCAGTAATGGCTCATGCTTCTGCTAAAGAGTGTGTAACTGGCATGCACAGGTTTAACTAGCAGGATTTGCTTGTTTCACACACTCCACTGATTGCAGTGAAGACATCTGCTTGGGATACAAGCTGCCTGGGATGCTGCCTGCAGCTTGGTAGAGTGGATGCAGCTTCAGGAGGGGGAACAGTTTTTCTAACCCCCGCAGCAGGGCAGAACATGGAGTGAAGGTTGTGGCCCATTTAGTCTTTCACTCATGAACAGTGAGTCATGAACAGCCTTACTCTTATCACGGCCATGTTCCCAAAAGATTATTTCTTCTTAAATAAGGCCTAAAATGATTGTTCTGATTAAACCATTAGCATTTTTTTCTCAAGGTTACTGTACTGTTTGAGTCAATATTACCTACTGTGCCTTAAGAACACAGATTTCAGCCAAACCCATGCTGCGAATCAGTCTTGATTTGCCATAAAAAATGTCAGTAATTCTGTGTTGGGAACAAAGCTTTCAATAAACAGTGTCTGTGTCTAGTGCATAACTCTGCAGGATTCTAGGACAATTTACTGTGTACTACACTGTGTTCCTTTGAATTATTTCAGCACAGGTTTGTGAAATTGTTCTTATCGCAGTCTTAAATGCCTCTGACAATGCGTCACACCACTTACATTGTTTGCCTCTATTAAGTGTCCCAGCTGGCCCCTAAGTCAGGCAATTAAATAGATCATAGCTGCATCAAGCTCCAAAAACATAATCATTGTTATGTTGTCTATTCAGATGTGCAATTAGTCAAGAAAACCATACATCTATTTTCATGTTGACAGAGGCAGATCTCACTTGAACTATTCAACCATCAATCACAACATCAGAATGTTGATGCAAAATTCAGAATCCAAGATTGTGAGTTTTATTCTCAGATCTAATTCCATCTTGTAATAAATTCTGGCAGTGCCAAAGGAAAATACGTACATGTGTGGACTCTGAACTCAGAATTTGGTGACAACGTGTATGTCCAAGAAACTTTTGTTCATTTTTCAGGCAATCCTGAGCTGAAAATGACTTTAAAGAATTTCATGTTCTTAGATATTTCCAATATATATTTATTTTTAAAAATTACTGGTTTACTGTAACATGGAAAAATGTGGTTAATGAGAGTGATGTCATTTGTATTGTCTGGGACAAGAGGACTGAATGTAATGCAGAATAAAGGTATTGGAATTAAAATACATGGGGAAGCCAATGTGTTCAAAAGTAACCTAATTTCTAATTAAACCTAAACTGAAACTAACCCTAATTTCTGTTTTGATTTGAATAATATGCCTTGTACTATTTTGCTTCTCAGAGTACCGAATTCACCTAAGATTTTACACAAGGAACATGCACTGTAAGAGCATGAAGTAGTCACAAACTGAATTTTATAGAATAAATGCTTATTCTGTTTTTCAAAGGCTCTCTAATTCAATGACTAAAGACAAAAGACACTGACTGCCACAAATGGGGCTGTCCTGAACCTGTTTCCCCATATCCCTGCCTAAGGAATTTCAGTTCACATACCACAGACACCCTGCCTCCAGCCCTGCAGGGACACGCCAGCTGAAGCACAGTCTCTGGAATAAGTAGAGAGCACACTGCACAGTGCAACTTCACTCTTCTCAGCATTGCAGGTGTCATACATGCATTTCTAAAGGACAGAAGAAAAGGACACGGGTATTATTATGTCTAGCTCGTAGGAGAAACAGCAAAACATGTAGCAATTCAAAAAGCATTCAACCAGTATCTTTTTAAAAAAGTATTATTACCAATGAAACTTAATATCTCTAAGAGAAAATGTATGCTAATGAAATACTATGCAAACCTGAGAAGTCGCAAATCAGTTACAGAAACTGCAATGACAATATGTCTAACGCTCACTAACAGATAAATATTTAAAAAGATAGAAGCACTTATAGTTCATTAAAACAGTAAGAAATGTCTATACCAGCCTCCCATGAGGATTACAATCTAGGACCTATCAAAATATATAATCTGAAAATATTGCACAGTGATGCCTGGCACTTTGTGTACCTATCTAGTAAGATGAGATGCACCCAGTGACATGACAGGTGCATGACAGAAGAGGGTTTATAGAGAGTCAGTCATATGTAATGACATTTAAAGAACTAGTTATGTAAGTATAGCTGGATTTTAAAGTTTGAATTCTTTTAACTGTGTGGAATGTAAAAAAGAACACAGATACATCTAGTCACTCTAGAGCAGTAGGATCATACTGGATAGACAGTGACTTATCCTGCCATTACTGATGTTGTGGAAAAGGCTTTCACAAATCATGATTTAAAATCTGATGAGATCAGTAGTGGTAACAGACATATCTATAAGAAACAGGTTATTACTTCTCCTTACCTGAAAATTGCAAAATCCTATTTTATTTATAGTTTAAATGAATTTTATATATATATATATATATATATATATATATAAGTATATACGTGAAGTATAATTTTTTTTTCTGGGAGAGGTAACACATAAGCCATATTTGTAAAGGTACCTGAAGACATATTACATTCTAGGCAAAATTTCAGACTCAGGTATTTTCTCAGTAAGTTGTATCACACACACACACATTCTGCAGGAACTTTCTGTGTTTTTGCAGGAACTTCTTTACCATCCACATAAATGTGGCAGCTCTCTAGCTCAGGCAGCTTTCTCAGCAGCATTATAGAGCTTTACACCAAGAGAACATGTGGGCAGCTTTATGCATTCAAAACACAAGGAGACTAACAAGACTCAAAGGTAATAAATGAGATATAAACTATGTAAATACATATTCTCTCCCTAGATGTGAATTTTGAACCAAGTCAGAGGGAATCCATGGAGCTGGTAAAACTCTCAATTCAGTTCTATGCTGAAACACTGATTCTGCTAGTCAAAGATTGAAGAGTTTCCACTATTTGAAACTGTGAAATCTTGAACTGATCTTTTTCATTTTGTTTCTTGGTCATCCAACAGAAGCCAGTGATGCCAACCAATTATTTATGGGGCTGTAGCCAAAAAGGCCCATCTTGCACAAACTCTCATTTTATAATTTTTCTAATTATCATCACTGAACTTCTTTGTGTCCAGTCACTACTGTAACCTATTTCACTCCCCTAGGCCAGATCACCTTCAGGGGGCATCAGTCTCTGGACAAGATTAAACCACCCATTTGGAGCAGTGTCTTACCTTGATGTACACAGAAGGGTCTACAACAGAATGGCAGGCAGCAAACACACTGCTTGTATTGGATAGAAGAGCACACCAGTGCTGGGCAAATTTTTCTGAAGTAGGAAAAAGTATCATTATCCATAGTCACTTAAACTACATTACTGTCTAAATCAATATTCTTATCAGGTATCATATTGAACTAGAATGTCCTGAAGTGTTTAGATAATGCTGGGTGGAAATGCTGGTCATTAACTTATTAAAGGGATAAGCATAGTTGGATGGATGACCAGCCATCTTCCTAAAAGAAAGGTTTCACCTTCCAATATTAACATTATTCTTGCAGCTGGATTTGCAGAACATATACAGAACCTCCCCATTTTCATTGTTTGTCATCAAATTTTCTTAATTCTTTACAACCAAGTAATTCCTTATAGTCAAGCAATAATATCAAACATGTAGTAATCAGTGAGCTGTGTGGCTATGAGCTGCAGCTTTAATTACCTATGGCAGTACCTAGGAGAGGTCAGTCCAAATAATATGTATATCCAAATCCAGTCAGAATGAAAAATCAGACAGGACACCTAGTGCAGTGCAATGCTTGCTTAACTCAGCACTGTTGATAACCTCCTCCTCTGGACCTCTGCACAGCTGTAACAACCTAGACTGGATGAAGAATTTGCCCAAAGTTTGGCAACCAACTGTGCTCTGCCTTAAACCTAAATTGCTGTCATTGATGCTATGTGTGCTTTTCAAGTCATCAGTGAATGTGTTGGCTCTTTCTCCAGTAGTGCTGTCTTTTTGTTTTGAAAGCAAAGCTACCCTCTTAAACACCTTCAAAACACAATAATTTTTTCTCTAGTAATAACCTCAAAAGCAGAGGGTTTTGATGTTTATGAGATTTCTAAAGCTTTTTTCATTATCCATCATGTGAAAATTATTTCGCACTGATAAGCCAGGGATGAAAAGCCTGGTACCTTTATCCACGCTGTTTGAACAAGGGTCTTCAAAGCTGTCCTCAACATCAAAACAGCTGGCTCTAGTTTTCCATGAGTTACCAAAAGCAGAAGCTGAATCTTCCACAGCTCCAGTGACTGTTCTGAAGTCATCAGTCTGGACGTTATTGAAATTGCCACAAAGACCTCGTGTGGGAGGCAAAAAATAAAGGCAAAAGAAAAGAAGAAATCACTAGATGCATGAAAAAAAGAATGGCTTCTAGATGAACACTCTTAGCTCTGTAATGGACCTAGCCTGAGAGAAACCCATTTTCCTTCAGAGACTTCCTGATGTACCCACAAATCAGACAGGACCCTGTGTTTAGAGTGTATTTATTATTTTTTCTACATTACAGTAGTGCTTAGTGATAGCACTGGGATTGCTACTGCTTAAATGTTCTTCAGTAAACACTGGCAGACAGAGAACCTCTTCCCCAAAGGCTTATAAATAAAGGAAATGACAAAAGAAAAACAAAATGGGTCAGAGGGACAGGGTGTTATCCCATTGCACAGACAGAAAACAGAAGCACAAAAATCTTAAATAGTGTAAACAGGAGATTGGTGGCAAAACCAAGAACTTAGTCTGCACTTCACAGGTCTCTGATGAAGGCCTGTTTAAACAGATGGAGTCTAAAACATTTGCACACACTAAGCATCACAGAGATTTTCTTCAGCACATTGAAGGGTTTATGTGTCCTACCAGATGTGTGATTCTGAAAAGAATGATCAACTGTTATGGAGAGCTGCATTACAGGTTTCATTTGTACTCGGATCTGCACTCCAGCTGAGCTCAAGATTTTGATGAAAAATGTAGATTGTCTAAAGATGATGATGCCATCTAAAGAAGAAAAAGAAAAAAAATGTTGTATGTACTTGCAAATCTTTACAAAGCTGAGTAAATGGGAACTTCCATTTGACAGTGTGTGCAGTAACACAGGGATTCCCAGGGAATCCCAGACCTAGTATCCACCTAACAGTGAGTAGGATCATGTTCTTTTCAGAGAAAGGAGCAGGAATCCCTCTGCAAATAGATGTAGGCTATTTTACAAAAGGAGTGAAGAAGGGGATTTACCTTTTCTTACAGGCAGCTTCACAATGAAATTGTTCATGTAGATATTTCCACAGGAGCATATTTTTATAGTCTGCAGGGAAAAGGAAAAAAGCCCACAGTAGTGAATGCATACAACATGAGACAGGCAAGAGCAACCTGACAAGCTTTATTATGCATTGACTGCAAAACCTCATCACCTCTGGGGTCAGTGTAACTCAGTGTCCAGACACCAAACAAGAATGTAAGGAAAACAGAAGTGACCTCCTATGTATCTCTAATTAAAGACAGTTACTCACAGTTCTTCCTAGTGTGACCAATACATTCTTTAGGCAAGTCATTGTCCTTGAAGTCCCACACTGAATGATCTCCCCAATCACCACAACTGTGTCATCAGTGTTCTGAAAAGACATGAGAGAGGTATGTGCAGACATTGTAAGCATGTTACAGGCTGGGAGCTTGAAGACAAAAAGGCTAAGAAAGGAGTAATGAAAGCACTGGGGTATTGGATATCTAACAGCAAACTATTTCATTGCCAGAATCAATAATTTCACTAACTTTCCTTTGCACTCTTTTTCCTTGCTGTCAGCCTGTCTGGATCTCATTTGTGGGCATTTACAGATAATTCAATCTTTTTGCACAAATTTTGGCTCATCCACTTCCCTCTTACAGTCACACATGAAGAAAACTTCAAAAGAAATGCTCAAATCAACACTAATACATCCATTAAGAAAATTATTTAATTAAAAAAAAAGTACAAGTATGTTGAAGCTGCAAAACTTTGAAGCTAAGTATCAGCAATTGACTTGCAATCCATTGCAAATTCAAAAATTTATGGGGTTTAAGACTGAGCATGTGTTGAAGTGCTTTGCTGGATTGGTGCCATTTAATTAAATTAAGTCATATAAAGCTCCAGCACAGTTTAATTCCTTGTGCTACTCAGGAGATTTAGGAGTGAAAAGAGAAATTGCTCATACCTTAGCTAAGACATAATGACAGTTGCCATGAAAATTGAATCTCTTATTATCAAATGTTGTTATATGGAATCCTCCATCTATGTGGCAACTTCCAGAGCAGGGCAGAGAGATACAGCTCCAGTGGCCTCCTTTGCAAGTACTGTGCAAAACCCAAAAAGCAGCCATTAGAATAAACACAGTTCCAAGGGAGCAAAGGTGATACACCATTTGAATCTGCACAGATGTGGCCTCTTTATATTTTTAGCTCATTATCTTGGCTTCTTATAAAAACCCTGTGGGTGGAAGCCCTTTAAAGTGTGAGGGTTGAATTCCTCTCAGTGAGAGAGTTAACTGCACTGGGCTTTAGGCTGGTTCCCTCAGAGACACACTGAGATTGGAAAGCAAGAAATGGTGTTCTGGGTCTAAATTGTTTACTTGACTTCTTAAAGAAAGAAAGAACCCCTTCAAGCAGGATCTTGCAACATCTTGTGCTACTGATGCAATTGTTCAGCAAGTCACCAATGTGATGTTTCAGCAGCTAATTGTGGAAGACCTGAGATAATGAGCAATTCTCACAGCTGTGCACACAAGAAGAAAACAGTCCAGCCACATAAGGTTGGGCTTTGAGAGGTGTAAGTGAGGATGTGGCAAGATGGGAACTACCCAAAGCCCATTAAGTTCAATTACTCAAAATTGCTGGGAGCATTTTCTCAAAATGCAGGATATATTAATCCAAAGGGGCTTGCAGAATATTTGGCCATGCACCATACCACATTTCATTCCTCCCTATAGTAAAGCATTAACCGACTGTCAAAAAATCACGTTGTGTCACAGGAACCCAGATAACACATACAGAGTAAGAAATAAAACTGTTTTGAGAGTAATATACCTAAGATCTTATCACCTTTCACCAGTGCAGAATGGAGATGGGTTCAAGCTGCCAGGTTTTTTTTCTAAATCAATTCATTCTCAAGGATCAGGACTTCTGAGATTTGGCCTTCAAACTGAATCTGGCCTTGTGGAGATCCAAATGTTGTTGGAAGTGCCACTTATTAACATGGTATGACTACTCATCTCACTCTAGTGGCCAAAGTCTCTGAATTAATCAGTAAAGAGTCTCATTTTTCTACATTCTGAAATCTTAAGCTCAGTTTTCACAAGCAGTTTCAAGTGAGGGTGGGTAATAACTATGTGTGGTCGAGGAATACCTCTAAGTTTTCCTACACTGTTGAAATTCAGAGCAAGGTTTTGAATTGTTATTTAAGACAAATGACAGGAAAAGATTTTTTTAAAAAAAGAAACTACAGAATGCAACTCGTCAATGTTTTGCAATAAATACTTCTGCCTTATTAGTGCAATCGAGACCACAACAGTACCAGTTCTGGCAGGGAGTGGAGTAAGTTCCTCCAGATGAGTAGACTTTGCCTTGAAATGTACAGGGGCAGCTGTCTCTCGGGATGCACTTCTTGCTGCTGAGGTCATCAAGGATAGTTCCTGTTCAGACACAATGGCTAGTTAATATTCCTTTGGTGAGTCTGGGAAACACCATCAAGGAAGGTTAGAGTACAGAAAAAACTCTGGAGTATTCAGCATTTCTTAAAATGAATGGAATACTTTTAAAGGAAAACACCACACCAGGCCCTTTCAGATGTTAGTGGATAGGAAATATTTCTTAGTAGAACTCAAATGAAAGCAATGCAAAACTCAAAGAACATTTCCTGTTATGAAATTTTTCACTGTGAGCAGGATTATCAAGTGCCAGATTGTAAGGGTGTGAGCCAGTTTCCATCCTTTTCTAATAGTGAATCTAACAGAAATCAGAGCCTCATCTTAGACTATTTCATGTGCAAATTTACACATGCACATACCTGGAAATGCTTTTATGTTTTGTGTCACTTAAGCTACAGCAAGATTTAGTGTCATAGCAGGGAGGCATCTCATGAGACATTTTCACCTGCATTCTTACTGTCTAGAGAATGCCTCTTCTCTTTCCGTACCTGCACATTTTTTTTCCCTGTCTAGTCCTCAGAAGTCTTTTCCTCCCTTCTCCAGTGTCAGAATCTCAGATCTTTAGAAATCTGGCTCTTCCAAGAAGAAAATTGGTAAATTAGAAGAAGCAGTTTATTTGTTGTGTGAAGTGGTAAAGAAAGGGAACAACCTCCCTTTTTGTCTCTTGATGTGTGTGATGACTGACAGAAGTGAGCTGCTTACCCGGAGGACAGAAACAGCCATCCGTACATGGGGCTTTACAAATTTTGCTCCTTTCTGGATCTGCACATGTGTCAGCACAGGAATTTCCACATTCCATGTACTCCATGTTATTTGGGCATTCCTGATCTGCAAACCAAATTGGAGTATGTTACTGATGTATAAGATCTCTCAAATTGTTGTGTCACTTACCCAACTCCTTCTTCCTCCTTTCCTCCATATCTTGTTTGCAAGACTTTCTATCCAGATATGTCATGTTTGTTTAAGCTCTTAAAGGAATGTCTTATGGCCACTTTTACTTTATCTTTTGGACAAAACTGTGCTGCTGGGAAATATGAGCTATTTCACATTACTTTACTAGCTCAAGGTTGGCTGAACTCACAATACAAGCAAAGAACACCAGAATCATTTAGGGAGTCATAACAGTTTATTTTTGCCTGAAGCATCAGTTCTTCTGGCATTAATTTGCTGTCCCAATCCACACCAGCAGTTTGGGTGAACTCCCTGCAGCCTTCCTCCCGGATTTAAAGAGATTTCCTGCTCAGTAACTGGACTACTGACCATGAAAACACAGGATAAGCTAAGTATGAACATACTGCACTTCTCAGTAACTACTTCTGTCCAGTTGTCACCATGTTGAAATATGGCTCTTCATGAGTTAACTGTGCATAGTAAAATTAAATTAAAAAAAGACCTCAAGGAAACCTAATTGTAAGAAGGAGATAGACAATATCAACACATAGTTCTAATTTAAGGAGCAAAATCAAGTTAAATTTGTAGAAGCTTTTCCATTAACAATGTTTGTGTCAAAGTACTTTCACAGATTGGTTCAAGGTAGTTACCAGAGCTCCTAGCTTTGCTCTGATGGGATCAGAATACTTGTGTAAATGTCTAACCTGAAATAAATCTCCAGAGCAGTAGCTACTTACAGCAGAGTTCTTTGGTCCTCCATTCCCCAGGGTCTCCCTTCCTCAGGACACAGTCTCGAGAGTACTGGTTTAAAGTGCTGCATATGCAGCTGGAAACCAAATCAGAGTGAGAAGAATTAACTGCACAGTGGCACATATCCTCAGCACAGGTCTCTACGTAGTCATCAAAGGCAACTACTCTGGGGCAGTTTCCAAAACGGGACATGAGTTTCTTGCATCCTTTTTTCTATTAAAAAAAAAAAAAAAGAAAGAAAAGAAGGGAAAGAAAAGCAATACTTGACATTTTACCACCTTTTAGGATTTTGAACATACATCCCAAGTTTTGATGACACAATTCCAGGGTCACAGAATAATTCAAGTTGGAAGGGATCTCAGGAGACTATCCAGCCTAACTTTCTGCCATGAGGTTCTTTGCCTTGGAGTGGAAGCTGTCATTCAATTGGGCATTTTCCCAATATCTATTTCTTTAACACCATAATAGGATATTTTTTTCAGCTCTGAGATCATAATTTTGCTCAAATTCACATTTAGAGTTCTGAAAAATTCAGTTTAACACATGCTGTGTATAGCACATGCTCAGTAATTAATATTTGTTTCAGCATCTCTTCAACACTGTAGGTCAGGAAGGTTTATACTTCTTGGTCCCACATACTTACATATGTACTGCACCTATTGTTTTTCCTCCTGGGATGTCTTCCAGTGTGGTCATCTGGGCTCACATCAGCACACTTTTGTGATGGATCCTCTACTTTGTGGAAGTTCCCAAACTGCCTCGGATGCATTTTATACCCTGCAAAAATCCCCAGATGCATTTCAGTAACTTCCCGCAATTAATGGGCTATAAAAATGCACTTAGTCTTTGGGCTCACAGGCAGTGTGCACTTCATGAGATGCCCAAATTTAAGCAGCATCCATATTTTACAGAGGATGACAGCCTGATATAACCTTCTGTTGGGCTAGAGTCCAGAATCTGGCACGGTTGTATGAAGGCCTGCTGTCAGCCTGGGCATTTAAAATCATGTGAGACTCTTGAACTTGCTGTTACTTCTGATCATTTCCAAAGACTTCTTTTGTTTTGGGTGTGTTTGATCTTACAGAGTTTTCTGTTCACATGTATAACAGTCATAGAAGTATTACAAAAAGGGATGTTGTTATAACTTTGGATTCAGTCCTGCAGCTGATATTCCAGGATGAAGGTTTCTTTCCATCCATACAACCTGCTGCAGGATTATAGGCTCAGCTATTTGCAATGTCTGAAGGTGTCAGTGGATGGCACCACAGTTTCTTCAAAGACAGTTTGTGTTTTCTCTGATGCTTTCATTTCATTATAGAGGCAAAAATAATCACACATAGAATGATTAAAATAGAAGAACTGAAAATGCACTCATGCATTTCCTTAAAGTATGTTATTGTCAATGAGGAATCTGGGAATGTTGCTGCATGATAGCCAGGCAATTAATATTGGTCAAAAAGGTTGGAGACTCTAACAAATATGAAAAGAGCAGAAAATCTCAAATCATCTCAGAACCTCTAAAAATACATCTTCTGTATGTGCAAATGTTTATGTGCCTGTCAGGAAATCTGAAAGCCTGCTCAGAGGAAACCGATACCAAGTTTCATGTCATGTATGAGGAGGTTTGTTCTGGGTGGAATATGCTGTATTTATGACCTACCATCCAAAATCAAATCATTCTTCTCATTGCCATCATAGTTCCCACATAGACCACATATTTTCTCTTTATATGTTTCTTCCAGGTCCAACTACAGAAGAGGAAACACAGAGTTCAAAGGCTTTTCCCCATATCAGCAGCACTTGTTGCAAAGTGATTCACAACAGAAAAGTGCAGTGGCAGAAATGTTCATTCCCAGTTTGTAGCAACCTCCTTTTCTGGTGTAAATCTCTCATAAAATTTATCTGCAGACAGACTGAATTCAAATGGAAAGAGAATCCTCGAGGTATTGTCATTCCTACCCACTAAAGAGGTAACTGAAACATGTTGAATACTGGATTAATCCCTGGACCAGTGTCTCCCAGTAGAGAGACACTGGTATACAGACATTTGGTACATCTTGCAGAGTACCACAGCTCCTCTCTGGGCAGGTCAGATAACTGTGCTCTAATGTTGATGCTGTAAAGAAGCAGCTTCTGGTTGACTTTTAGCCATATATAATGGGGTTTTTTAGTCTATAAGGTGATGGAAAATTTTATAGTGCTTCTAGGCATGGGTCTGCCCAGCATTACTTGTTTTGCCCATACTTAGTGAAAATAAACAGCCAGGTTAGCACACTATTGCCTTGCTGGATAAAACTTTTGCACCTTATCATTCCTACATGCTTGGGGAACAGTACTGCTGCCACTCAGGTCTACCAAAAAAAGGCAGTGCTTTTCCTACTATTGTGTCCACTCTACTTTAAAGTACAGATTAACACTGCCTTTAACACTTTAGGTATTAATTAGTACATGGGAAGGGGGAAAGCAAATACTTCAATAAAACAGAATTTCAATATCACTTGATTGCTTCCGGGTATTTTTTCTCTCTATTCACCTTTTACCCTCTCGCTCTCTCTGAATGGCAAAACATGACACACAACTTGCATTTAGTTAATCTCAGTCCTTACTGTGAAGGATAAGTGTTCACACACAAAAATGTAAATGCACTGTTGTAGAAGAGGACATTGTAGGGTAGGTGTTTAGAGGAGAATTCCCACATAGCATGGCTTTGGAGTGAAAGGAGCCCAGGTCTGAAGTGGTCACACAGATTAGTTTCCCACACAAGATGTGCATGAGACAGAGTAGCAAGGCAGAGCTGAAGGGCTGTGTTGCTGCCAGTACCCCATGGAGCAAGGAAGTAAATATGGAGGTGTTATATCCTTTTGACACATAAAATCAGCTGGAAACACTATGTGATTGTGCCTCCATGCCCCTGCCCTGTGAAACTATTGCCCAGTTTGGTATTTCTCTATCAGCTTATGGATAGAGTGATACCTCCCTCCCATAATTTCATATATCAACACAGTGCCTGCATCCAGTCCTGCTTTTCATTACTGATGAGGTTCACCAGGAGGAAAACAACTGACTGTTCATACTAGGAGAGTGTCAGCCCAGTTCCACTTGAGTGTCAGGCCCAGCTTGGAAGTGACTTGGAAATAAGTACAGGTGTCCTCAATCAGAATGCTCTTCAAGCTGAAAGGCATGGAAATCCTGGAAATTCAAGACAACAAAGCAGGTTGCAGAAAAAAAAAAAAAAAAAGAAAAGAAAAGACTGATGAAATCCTTATGGACATATAGGGAGGAAAAACTAGAGTTAAAAGGAACTAAATAAGACATGGGAACACTCTTTGCAAGGTCAGACTTCATCCACACAATGTATTACATTGTCCACTGTGACCTTTTACCAACCTTAATACACAACACAGTTCATTTTAGTCTTGTGTCAATACTACATCAGCCACTCAACTTATAGAAAGCAGCCAAACCCAAGGACTTAACCCAAAAGTTTATAAAGAGCAAGATGACAATATTGGGAAAATGGCTCTCCACATTAGGACGCTACAGGTTGTCATCATCCTTCCAGGACCTCCTTGATATTTGGGATTCACAAACAACTCTGTTCTGTTACTCATGCAACTCAGACCTATATTACTTTTCTGTCTTACCAAGAAAATTACCATTCGTTTTGCAGCAGCCTAAAAACTTAGAAATTCAGAAAATGGCTAGAAGATAGGAGATTTCTTGCCCCTTTGATTTAGGAGACACATATGGGCTTTGGTGCTATAATTACAACAGGTTGGTGCTGTTCTATCCTTGGTTGTTTCTAGAAGGCTGTCAAGACAGCCCATATGCTTGCAATTTTCTCTCCAGCAACACCTCTCTCTGTGAGGGGTTTTCCCAGAGTCAAAGGTTGCCTAGGCCATTCATAATTATATGTCAGGAGCAGAACTCTGCACTTCTTGTGAGGACTGCCCTTAACATTGTGCCCAATTTTCAGCTATTGTGCGATTTTTACTTATGGAATTTTTTTAAACCTCTCTTTGCAGTTTCCTTTGTGGTTCATTTTTGAATTGGAATTAAAGATGTGGATTTTGACTTCTAAAAATTCTGCCCTTTCTTATAAGAAGATCCCTGAGCAAGTTGTGATCTGAAAAACAGTGCAATTTTTTAGACTAACCTATCTGGAAACAGAAAACTATTCCTAAAAGAACCATCTGTTCCTGAACAGCAACATAAAACAGTAGGGTTAGTACCACAGAAATAACATTTTGAGAAAAAGAAAGACCTCCGAGCTTCTATAAAACCTAAAGTTTTTATAAATAAAGTATTGGGGTTTATGTACTTTCTTCCATCCCTCCCTCTCAAATCAAAGCAACATTAAGGAAACCTTAAAATACCTTCTGTTTTTCTAACATACACATTGCTGTCTGCTTAACTTGTTGGTGTTGGTCCCTGGGACATGTGGTTTAGTTTAAATGCTTCTTGCATTCTCAATCACTGTGGGGGGTACTCTTCACAATACCCTGTTCAAAAGGCTACAGACATCTCATACACAGCCACTGCTTTCCAGCCAGACCACCTAACACACAGCAGAACAAAACACCAGTACAGCCTCTACTCACTTCTTCCCATTCACTGTGATTCCCGTCTCCTTCACCTCCAGGACCACTCCATCAATGGTGACAGTGAAGTAGATCAGGAAGCTGCTCTTGGCACTGCGCCTGATCTGAATGTTAAAGTCCTGGTAGCTGTCATTGCAGTGCGAAGCGAAGACGTATGTGCAGGTTCCAGGAAAAGTAAACTTTACATGGTCAAATGTATGGAAGTGGAAATTGCCCCAGGTGGCACATTCACTTTTACTGACAGTAGAGACCTGGACTAAAGAAAAATCATAGCAGGGGAGCTTAGAAATTCACCCCATATGAGATGCTTGCCCTTTTTTTGTTGAAAAACTTTAAAGGGGAGATTTTCAAAGGCAAAAATGATAACTCCTGGAAGATACTAGCCTGTGGGAAGCAGTTTCATCTCGCTGAACTTTTGAAGTTCATGACTTTTGAAGTACAGAGGTACCTGCAATGTGAGCAGATTAGCCCAGCCTCCTTTGAAGTTAACGGTGAGAAGCAGAAGAGGTTCAGCTTTCTTATCTTACATATGTGGCTAGCAAGAAGATGCTGAAAACCACATCCATCTCTCCATTGTCTAGAAAGGCTGTGTCTATATTTATGCTGTAAACATATTTACACTGTAGATATCCAAAGTGAAATGAGGAGAATCCCATTCTGGATGTCTAAATCTCATTTAAGTCAGGCAAACTTTGTATTGAGTGCTTTCCAGGAGATATCACAGGTGGCATGAATTTACAGCAAAGTGGCAGCTGCTGATCTCAGTGGTTGAGGCTGCTACCAGCTTCAACTGCTGGCTAAGAGATATTTGGTTTTCCTTCTCAACTAAAACTCATGTTTTGGACCTCTAAGCTGTACCTTTGTCAAAGGCATAGATACATACTCTAAGTGTATATAAGACACTACTTCAGAAAGCAATTTTCACACCACTGAGCTTCACAAAGTAAACATGAATCACCTTGAATTAAATTATATATGCTTGCTGCAAAATACTTTCAACATTTCTTCTGAAAGAATGGCAAAGGAAATGGGCAAATTTCTTTGTGTTGTTCAGGTAGCATGTTAAGGAATATGAACATAGCAACATCCACCACAGATCAAATCAAAAACAGTTACTCATTTACTCAGTGAATTCTAAGATATTATTAAATATTCCTGTCTAAGAATCAACAGGGAAGAACTGAGAAATTCAGATCCTTATGTTATAAATGTGCAGCCCAAACTCAAGTAGCCCAGTAAGTCCTCGCAGAAACAGCTTTTTAAAGGGACTGCTACTGTCATAGGTGGTTGCAGCACTGGAGTAGGGCAGTTTAGCACTTTTCTACACAGTACAGAGGGCAAGTGAGAAAGTTTGGCTATCCTGGAAGTGAAATGGTTGGAATTATTAAGGCAGCAATAACTGGTGCATCAGCTGTGTATTAAGCAGTTGGGAAAAGTGTAAGACGTTAAAAATCAAACCAGGAGGTAACAGTTCAGCAGACCACAAAAAATGTAATTCCTGCTAGTGCAGTATTTCATGCTGGTCAATCAAGCCTAGATGGTAATATGGTAAGTACTTCTTCTACGAAGAATACGTGTGAAATGTGTTGCAAAGCATGTCCCCATTTTTTTTGTTTTGTTTTTTGGTGCAAACTGCATTCAGAGGCTCTCCTCTTCAAAATTAGTCACTTAGGACATAAAACAGTTGATACACTACCTAGTAATGGAAGAAATAAAAATAAAATACTTAAATGGTTGACAATAAGGATAAAAATGTACAATTTTTAACAGTATCTGGCATGTCTACAGCTCTTACATGAATATGTTACACATTCTCATTTGTCAACTCTTTTTCTCACCTATGGAGAACCATATGAAAGCAAGTAATGTAAGAATTAGATTCTTTTCTTACCTATCTGAACTGGTTCTTTGCCCTTGCAAAAACTCCAAATTAGGCAGAAGATCCAAAATGATCTCCCAATTTTTATTTCCATCTTGCCATGAAGTCGTAACTTCAAAATCCTTTCAGGGAAGTGTTTTTTCTTGGCTTATAGGCAGATTTTTATAGTCCAGGAGTTTGGCATGAGAACAAAGCATTGATGGCAGGGTCCCTGAAAGGTGGAGCTTCATTAAATTTTCTTTCAGTCATTCATTATTAGCACCCAGAAACCTCCATTCTGGATACAGGACAGGTATCCAATTCTTTCTTGCTTTATGGGGATGGAGAGCTGTCTGTTTCTAATTTCCTCCTTTGAAAATAGTCCCATTGCCATCCTCCCACTAAGCTGCTATTTCTTTGGCAGCAATAATTTTCATTTTTTATAACGTCTGATTAGTTACAAGCAGTCACTGACCTCTTTCAGAGTTTTTGTCTGTCTTGCACATCAGCAGAGACCCTGGCACAAGAAAAAGTGTTTATTGCCTCTATCAGCTTTAATGATAACTTCTAAATAGAGAAAAAAGTATTATCAGCTCAGGCATAACGCATGGTTTATTAAGAGCAAAATCTTTTGCCAGGAGGGCATTGTCCTGTAAGAAGTGTATCCAAAATATCTTACAAAAAACTGCCAAATCTACTGCTTCAATAGACCAGAAACAAAAGCAAAAGTGCCAAAATTCTCACATCAACTGCACAAATGGGATGTAATTTATTCTTTATGCACACAGAGGCAGTGGATTCTCCAAACATCATAAGGTAGCAGTGCTCAAGTCCCATCATAATGTAGACCACAGTTCATTCCTTCACCACTTCAATGATTCTGCTGCAAAAGGGTCCCTTGGTGCTCTCAAAGTACTTTAATACCCTACCACATACCCATAAAAAATCCAGTGAGTTCAGTCAGGAGCTCTACAGCCCCTTGTACGACATCCTGTCAGATATTTTGATATCAGTAATTTTAGTCCCTTCTAGAGATTTACTTACTTTATTGACACAAACTGACCTTGCATTTCTTTTCCTCATCTGTGTCATGGGGGAACTGCTCCTGACAAGAGAGCAAGCCTCTCATCTAGTCCCAGCAAATCAAAGATGGATAACAGACATTACCATGCTTCCAGCTGCTCCATCCCCTTTGGGAAAACAGTAAAGCCTGTGTGATTGCTAGTAGTTAAGTGGGCACAAATACAGTTTAAGGTGGACATAGTTTTGCCCCTTCCTGCAAGGCCTCAGGTCAAGCCTGTCCCGTGCATCCATTGGGGAATAGGAATATGAATGCCTTGTATCTGGTTGGCAGGCCTTGGGAACAGGGTCTTGCTCACTGCTTTACCAGGCTTGTGCTATTGCCAAAGTGGAGTATCCCAAAGCTGGCCCACTGCTCCCACCAGCTGCTGCCCTACACAGGCACAAGGTGCTTTGCAGAACTGCAGGTGACAACATCTGCCAGATGAAGATTTGCTGCTGCCCTTGCTCCAATGAAAACTCTCCACCAGCATGCATGAGCATTGTGCAGGACATGAAACATGAGTTCGTGTTACCCCTTTGCCACTGTCCGTGTCCCATTAATTCCATTGTCAGTGGCACTTGAGGCAGGGCACTACTGGGAGGTAGTTCTTGAAGCCCTGCCATTTTGGCTGGAATACAGAACCAACAGACTTTATGGCACTGGTGATGGAAAGCATGGACTGCTGCTGCTTTTCCTTTTAATCACAACACATCTCCCCTCCTGATCTCTGTCCAAACAGGTACAAAGTAAGCTAGGAGAATATCTAGTAGATAAACTTAACCATGAGAATATGACATGGGAAATATGAGGATGATCGGAAATTGAAAAACAGTGAAATATTAACACTCAAATTCAACAGATTCTCCTGATAATTTTCATACTGAGTTCTTGTTCAGGCCACAGAACAGAGCTAATGGCAGGTGTGGGGAAGGGCTGTGAAGCCCAGGAGGAAAAGCATATAGATCAGTAGACTAAGAGAGCTTAGTTGAGGGTAAAGCTGGATAGCTGAAATATATTAATTTTCCAAAATCATTGCTAGTGTCAAAATCCAAATGCAGAACTCTGCTGAGATAAAGTCCATGTTTCTTCAATCACTGTCCTCTTCCTTTCCCATTCCCACCCAAGAAATCAAAGTATCTATTTAATTCATTTTGGTATGAGAGTAGAAGGAAGAATCAGACTCTAGGAGTATGATTCCTGACTCTGGGAAAAAAAACCCTTAATTCCCCCTGAGCTGCACAAAAGCAGCAGGAACCATGCTATAACTACTTGCCAAAGATATCCTTCAGGTTGGAGTAGTCCTTTGATGACAAAGACATAGTGAGATTGTCGTCTGCAACTTCCAGCCCTTCATGTTCTACATGTGGGAGGATTCAAGGTAATGCAAGGATGGGCAGGAGGAGTGAGCTGAGGCATAATTTCCCCCTGTAAGCCCCACTTAGCACTTAGGGGCCTGGGAAGAACCTGAACAGCACATGTTAAAACTGTTCAAGGAGCAGACAGAATAACACATTGAACCAACGTCTACTTATGCTCTACACAGCAGAGACAGCAGTATCAGTCACCTGGGATCCTCCCCTGAGAAAAGCAAGAGCAAAACTCTACTCAGAGAAATGGGAAACCCAGTCCTCTTGCTCTGTACCTAGACATTTTCTTACCTCTGCTTGTCTGCTCTGTCATTTGTGCCATTCCTTTGCCATTTCTTGGGGAGCAGAGTTTCTGTCAATGACTAACTAGAGCTGCTGCTTCTGGCTTCTCCATAGATATTGTGGGCTACACTCCTTAGAAATCACTGGTTGCTTCAATCCTCTGCAATAATTTCAGGGCTACTGACAGGGGAAGGATATTTGCATTCAAATGAAGTTTTTATATTCAAGCGTGGAAACACTAATGTTTTCAGGAGAAATACATGGAAGCTTTTCAGAAGGAAATGCAGACTGACAGGGAGCTTACAGACTGTGCTGATCACTTGCCACTGAATCATTGCTATTGGCACGCAAGTTATAACTATTCCCCCTGCAGTGGCAAAATGGGATTAATAACTCTTCCTTTTATTGGGCCCTGCAGGATAAGAGGCCTTCCCTCTCCTGCAGCTGTATTAGCAAAAAGAACAATTCCTCTTGGCCCCTTCACAGCCCATTTCATGGATCATTTGCCATTAAAGGGTATGTGATTTTAGTAAATACAATAGGTAAATATTAACTCAGCTTCTTTATCACCACTGACTCACTGAAGATAAGCCATCATGAAGCTAATGTAATACACCAGTGACTCACAAAAATATATTTTTGCTACAAACTTGGTAAAAGACACACTCAAATAGGAGGTATCTGGTGGATTAATGCTCTTCATAGCCAGCCACTGTACTGAAGTCTGGCAGTTGCATTTTTATCATATCCTTTGGTCAAAAGGTGATTTCATATGTGCTGTAAAGAGTTATGGCCACCCTGAATCAGTCCAACACTGGGAGGTTGAGCTTGGAAATCCTCTAAAAATCCACTTCATTTCAGGCAAAACTGGTATTGCTTGTTGAAATGAGTATCCACTGTAAAACTGTTTTACAAGCACTGCCTAGAAAATAACTCCTGAGAAATTATGTGATGCTAGCTAGGAAAACATTTCATTTGGTGTCAGGCGGTTGTGCCAATAATCCACATGATAAAAAATATCCGAAGTGATTTTGGCAAAATATTTTACATAACTGGTAGTTATAACAATCATTTATACATTCTAAATTGCCAGTAGAATTCAAGAACAACATAGATTATCCTTTTTAATCCTTTGCATGATATCATAGAATTTAGGGAATTTACATTAAAGATTTATTTGATCTAGCAGATTTGTGTCTACCACACAGTTTGAAGCAGAGTATCATTAAGTATAAGGTGGTCTTTAGCAGGCAGTGGGAAAGGAGGGAATGGAATATCTGTCATTAATTGTCCATTAAAATACATGATGAATGCCTTCAGTATTTCAGTTTTGGTAGGAGATGGTTGGATGTTTTCTTACATTTTGCCTTAGAATGGACACAAAGCTCCGTAACTTCTCCTCTTGCCATAGGGCTCCTTGACTTTTTGTGAACAAATCAAGGACATTAGTTATTCCTGTTTGCAAGGAATGAGTCCAGCTGCTCTTTTCTCTTTTTCTTTAAGAAGATGTAGATCTTTCAGAATCCACGTACAAGGAGTAATGACATGGCTGATTGGTGTTCGTGCACACAGGTCTCCTTGACCTATTGGCACTTCCTCACGTAAGAGAGACTCCCTGCATAGAAAGTCATCTCATCAGGAGGTTGGGCCCTTGAGATTTTCTATTGAAAGGTTTTTCTTTAAACAACCTTCCTGGTGGAAAAGTATGGGGTAGCAGAACAAAGGGAAGCAAATGAATTTTCTGCTTTAATAATTAGAACTTTTATGGGGTTTAGGCTAGAGCAGATTCTACCTCTTTTTAAAAAGCAATTTCTTATTTTCTGGGTGCAAAGATAATTCAGAAGAGGCCACTGCATGCTTAATACTGAAGTCCCTATAACCTTGAAATTACATGAAATTACATATCCGGTAACCATGCCCACCATGACTGAAATTTACTGGAAGCCAAAAGAAAGGCTAAGAGGTGGGGCAGAAAACAAGTTAAGGTGGGAATCTAAGCAACCTTGGCCTAGGGTTTTTGTGTGGAAAGTAGAATTAGCTGCCCAAGAACTACCTGCCCTTACATTTTGCTCAGACTCCCTATACTTTTAAGGGGAAGAATGTTCATATAGATCCCATAGATTCTGCAAAGAAGGGAAAGAAGTGCTCAGCTACACTAGTCCAAATGGACACGCTATTGAAATTTAACTTCTGTGTCAGGTCACAGGCACTGTGTAAAGCTACATTCCTTGATCACTGTTCATGTTGCCTTTTGTTACTGCTTAAAAGAAAGCTTCATGGAGCACAGGTGCTCCTTGTCAATGCCAGCTCTACCATACTTTCTCTCTGCTTGAGTTTTCTCAAAGTCTTGAGGTAATGAAAACATCACAGTGGTGTTTTTTACTGTTCTAGAGATTCGTTTGTGAAAAGAATTCAAGCATTTCATATAAGAGTGCAGAAAAACTGGAACATTAAAGGGTAATTCAGTTTGTACAGAACAGATTTTAGAAACACAAGACTGAAAAAGAACTTACAGGATTTCCCGTATCAGTGATGGAAATATGGCTTAAGTAGCCTGCTTGGACCTGTTTGGACCTTAGTTTGGGAGGTTGCCAGAACACAGGTGTTTGTGGTAGCCTGAAAAAAGCAAGTTAATTTTTGGAAATTTGGCCCTGGAAGAGGGCTGCTCAACTTTAAGAATTTGCTCTGCCTTAAAATACCCTTCTAAGCTTCCACTGGGAGGTGAAATTTCAGAAATTGTATATCAGTGTTGCAGTTATTTAAATGTATTTCATTTTTGTCAGACCTAATACTACAAGAATGTTCTTTCCTATGATCTCAGAGTTTGTAAGTCTATTTCTGTCTTTTTCCCAGTATCTGAGTTTGCTTTTCCAGACAAGTGTAACAGTGTATAACAAGCACAGTAACTGCATGATTATTTACTTAGGGCTTTGCCTTTGCTAAAGTCCTTTCACTGGGGCTTATGTGCCGAGTTGCATGTGCTTAGTTCAGTGAAGTGTGGTTTAGCAAAGTACACTCAAATGGTAAACACACTGAAAATTTTATCTTACCCTTCCCACAGCACAAAATAATACTATTAAAGAACATAGTTAAATTAGAAAACAAGGTAATTATTAGATCAGAAGCCCCTACCTTGTATTATTTTGGGAAGAATTCTTGGTTTGCATGTGGTTTTTCCCCTCTTTCTGAATCCCATCTGCCTCACCTCAAATAGCAGAAGTGATTTTTCCATATTGCTAATAAGTATTTTCCTTTCTGTCTCTGGTGCTCTCAAAACACTTATCCAGTAATGCTTCATAAAACAACTGTGCTCTCTTTATCAGCAAATCTTCTGTGAACTCCTTTTTAACAGATGGAAATTCTCACTGTGTTGCTGAAGAGTCCTATGAACAACACTGAGTTTCCAGTGCATCTCCAGGTAACTATAAGGAAATCGTTTGAGATTCAAACTATATCGGTTGAGAAGACTACAAATAGGAATGAAACCCATGTGATCTTGTACAGCAGGAGCTGGGACCTTGGGTTTTGGTGCATTCAAAGGCTGTGTGGCTGGAAGTCCTACTTGCCTCCCAAGGAGGCTTTCCCATTTCTCAAGACCAAACTGAAACAAGCACTGAGAGAGGAGGAAAAAGAAATGAAACAGAGAAACTCCTCACCACTAATGGAAGTGGGAAGCTAGATAGAAAGTCTGGAAGACATGAACACAGGACTCAGGAATGGAGACAAGACATGGGCTCTTGCTACTGCTCCCTTTTTACTAGACTCCAGAAGACAAGGCAATTCCTGGAGAATGGAGTCATTCTTTAAGGACAGAGAGAGTCAAACCCACTCTGCCAGCACTAATGCTTTCTTTGAAGCTGCCATGGTCCTTCGTGGTAGGTCCTGCCTGGAAGACAGTGGGATCAGTAGGTTCCACAATCTCCTGAGTCCCTAATAGGCTGATACCACCCTTTCAGAGAGGGTGATGAGACATTTCCTCAGTTTTTTTCCTGAGTTTTCCAGAAGAATCTCTTGTGGCCTGCAGACCCAACAGCTCTTGCTTAAGAAACAAAATGCTTCCTGGGCTCAGATACTACAGATCTCAGTTTACTTCCAAGAGGGATGTGGAGGGGACCAAAAGTGCTGCTCACTGCCGCTACTACTACTCTTTGTAGGGATACACAGTTAAGTTTTCTTTCCTTCCTTTCTCTCCCAAATACGATTGGTGGATTTCTCCACTGGAGAAAGTTATATCTGTTCAACTCTGCCATCCAGTTCCACTGGAAACACAGGTGGAAACAGAACCATGAAGTTCTAAGGTGACTATGAGTGCAGAAGGGGGTGGAGGTTTAACACGTGCGCAGTGTGACCTGGAACTGCCAAGCACTTGTAAGTAAGAATTCTGACTGTGCACGCTTGTGAACCTGCTTATGGGCAGCACTGACCCAGCACGAAAACTGAGAGGGCTGCCATAACCCAGAGCACTGTGACAAACAACACCTTGCATGTAAACTCCCGTCAGAATAATTATTTTTCCTTAGTACTTACTAAAAGCATATGAATGTATGTGGGGAGAGAACAGCATTCATTCTTCTCAGAGGTAAAACCCTCAGCATGATGAAATAGAAACTCCCTTTTGAGGCAGCTTGCTTTTTTGGTAGGAAGCGACTTTATATTCTCAGCCATAGACTGCCCTGCAGTGGTGAAGCCAAAATCTGCAGTCTTACTGACTTTTGTCCAGGATCTTTAGACTTCCTCATTAAGAAGTAGTTTGCCCATCACTAGAAGGGACAGAAAGAGCCTGTGCAAACTACAGACTAAATGGAAAATAAATGAAGCAAGGAAGATTTTATATTTCAGTGTAAATACATTGTGCAGCAAAATGCCACTACTGACTAGTAATATTTTATCTCTTTTTCATAGGAAACAAGGCAGATTTGATTACACCTTGTATCTGTCTCTGGAATTTTTTGCTGACTTCAGCCAAATTTAACTGCAAAAATGAAAATCTCAAAGACAGCTAAATGTCAACAGATTTTGAGAAAAGCAGTTTTTGCGAAAAGCTCAAGGAAATGTATGGTTCTAGTGTCAGCACAGAAATTGTTGGATAACAAAGAATCCACAGAGGAGAGTGACTCTGTAAGTGCCCTGGGAAAAAACTCTCAGTCACATCTTACAATGAATGTAGAGATAGAAATCCCTAGAAACATGTACTAAAGCATAAACAGGGCTTCATTAATTCTGCAGCTTGCTCTGTAAACTGACAAAACTTCCTTCTTGTTAGATCAGCTACCTCTCCAACTCCAGAGAAATCTGCTTTCCAATCATAGTATTGTAATGCTGACAAAAATGTGGAGTTCCATTTTCTGCACATCCTTATCAGTCTTATAAAAAGGCAGAAATCTTATCTGCCTTTTAAGCTGCAGCACATTTGATAGGCTACTAGTAGCAAAAAATGGTGCCACCAATTGTTTAGGTAGCAAAGATTCCAGTATTGAGGTTGGCTATTGACCATAAGGATTTCATTAATGGAGAAAAAAGAAACCAAAAGCATTTTTTTTTTCATTACGAGAGATGTGGTTTACCCTCATTGTACTGTAAGATGATTCAAGAAAAATTAATATCTTCCGGTTACCTGCTTCAGCTCCCCTTACAATAAGGTAAACAGGCACTCCTTTAGATAAGTCCTTTGTTGTGAGACAAATTAATATCAAAAATGTCTATTGCTTTCCATTTTCTGCAGAGGAAGCCTAGGATTACTAGCTTAGTGATGGGCATCTGTTTTGCAAATGTTAGAATTTGGAGAGCTCTTACTACAGTAGTAAGCATACATCCTGAAAGCACTGTGAGTGAATTTCACATAGCTGAGGGATTTTTTTTTTTAGTGAAAATATGTAGCTGTGATGAACTGAGACAGTTCTAACATACTAAAGTTAGTATGTGACTGCTAAAGTAAGTTCTGGTGCTGAACTAGAAGTTTCTCCAAGTCATCTGAATAGTTTCATGGTCATTATTCATCTTTGCCTTTGTTCTGGCAGACAGCATCATTGTCCCTCCCACTTTACAGATCAGGTCTTCTGAACAGCACAATCTGATCAGCTTTTAAGGAGCTAGAAGTAGATACTCCAAAAATTTAGGAAACCACTTGGCTTCACTTGAAAAAGAACTTTTCTTCTCTCTTCAAACTCAAACTCATCAAGCCTGTATAAGAATAAGTACAAAAGCCACGCTTTTTGAGATGTGCTTTTAATGAGAAAAATAAGATTTGAGAAAAATAAGAGAGAAATAAGCAGATTTGAAAAGGACCCAAGAGGGTGTGCACTTGTAAGAATACAAATTTATGTTCTTACTTTGTGCACAAATAAATAGGGCACTGTTCAAATTAATTAGAGAACAAACAGGATGCAGTTACTGGGAAAAGTAAAGTTCAAAAGTAGTCAAGGAAGTTAAGAATGGTTCACAGTCCTTTTAGTTAATGATGCCAGGGTTCTTTTGCCTTCATTTTGATGTTAAGCTGATGGCTCTCTTGATCGGGCTCAGAGTGCTCGCCTGGACATTTTCTTCATTGTTCTGCAGCTCATCGGACTGTGGCCTGCTGCATGCAGTGTCTTGACAGCTGCAGCTCTCCACGTAGATGTACTTGTGTGACATCGAGTGCCCACCGGGGCATTTCAGAACCACGTGCTTCTCAGTGGTCTCTGTTTCTCTGCAGCAGGAGCAGCTGTGGTCCATGGAATTGGCCTCAGCAGAGTATCTGTTAACATGCAAAATGGCAATGTTACTCTGTGCCAGAAGCCAACGTACAGGAAAGGGTGAAATCAGGTACAAAATTCCTGTGAGTAGGGCCACAGTTGTGGCTAATGGAAGACCTGAGCTCATCTGACAGAACAGTGATTGTAAAATGCATAACACAATCAGGGCAGTGTTAACATGAAGGGGAAGCAGCAGCTCTTTCTGTTCCCATCTCACAGCAAAGTATTTTTTGCCGCCTTGTGTTCATCAGCTTCCTAAGCACCATTCCTAACCTGAAGAATCTGTCAATACCAGGCTGTAAACTGTGACAAGATCCATCTTTTTCTTTGGTATTTGGTAGAAGCAACCACAGCAAGACCCTAAGATGATGAGAAATTTTAAGATACTAATAAACTCTCTGGCTTCTCAGAGTTCCATGTGATACTAAAGATCAGTTTTCATCCATGTAAGGCACACTGTGGCAGACTCAGTGATAGGCAGTAAGTTTCTTTGGAGTGTTAGAGTTGTTTTTCCAGTGTTTCAGTAGCTCACTACCAGGTGTCCTACTAACCACTTCTTTATAGTCACTTATTAATATATTCTCTCATTTCAGAGAAAAATGTACGGTCAAGTTACTCTACTAATACCACTGTATAAAAATTGTGCATATTTGAGTCTTCCTTTAAAAGATGTATGTGTATTTCATTTTAAGTGTTTACTATTCAGAAGCAGCTTTTCCACTTTCAGTTGTCATGTCTGCCTGCTCTCTGGGCTCATTCTCATTACAGGAAATAATACATGTTCTTCTGTGATGGTTTCTAGCCTAGGTGGTCTGGCACAAAGCCAGCTCTTAATAGATGAATAGGCCTTATCAGAGCTGTCTGAATCCCGAGACAATTTAATGCACTTTTCTGCTTTGTATTGTGACAAATCAACCAGTCAGCCACAGATTCCATGATTTTATGTCCATGATTTAGGAAGCAGATAGTTCCAAGTCTTCTACCATTGTGTAGTCTACTATTTATTGTTCCTTTTATATAAACAAGCTCAGTGCTACCAGGACTTAAATCTCATTGTCTGGTGAGTTTACTTACAGCGAGAAGGTTCCACATGTTCCTTCACATTCAGTCAAGTCAACTCTGTCCACAGAGCGGCAGCCGTTGTAGACGATGAAGTCGTTCCTGTGGCGCACGGAGCACGGCGTGCTGCTGTCCACAGGGGCACCTACAGGGAAACAGCAGAAAACACTTCTAGTGGAACAGATCCAGGAATCCCTCGCACCTCAGCATTCCCTGGGCTTCACTAGAGCACTCAAAGAATTGCCTTAAGTGGTCTTTTTGCTTCAGCTTAAACTTCCCCAAAGAGATCAGACAGTGAAGGCTTGGAAAGACAAATCTAAATCTAAATCTAAATCTAAATCTAAATCTAAATCTAAATCTAAATCTAAANAAATCTAAATCTAAATCTAAATCTAAATCTAAATCTAAATCTAAATCTAAATCTAAATATAAATATAAATATAAATATAAATATAAATATAAATATAAATATAAATCTATTTAAATACAAATTTATCTGGAAAATGGGCTGATTTAAGAAGACAATTCATTCTCTGTACTGTTGATTCAGATACACTGGCATACTTACAGGTTTTGCAGCAACCATTAGGTAAGAGCGAAATAGTTCCCTAAAAGAAAAAAGAAACAGAAAAACCTTACATTATATTATTTTTCTATATTAAATTGCCATTAAGGCCAAAAACTGAGGAAAGCAATTCTTCAGTGGCTGGAAATAACCAGTGGAAACTGTAACATTTACCTAAATAAGCAAAGATAACAGCCTCTTCCTGACTTGAAATCTATCAATTTACAAAGGCTTGTGAAAATAAAAACAATTCTTTGAAGGAAGTCTACAGTCAACATCATGCAATTTTTCCTCAGAAGCAATTCCAACAAATGGTTTCTCAGTATCCTCTGTATTTGAATGGGGACTTTGCACGGTGTTACTGGCAGCCTACTGACTGAACAGCTTGTGTTTCTGTAACATTCAAGGAAACCTGGTTCTTGCTGACACAGAACTCCAAACAAAGCAGTCAGTAAAGATTCAGTATCTCGGTGCTGACCAGTATTTTGGCTACTGGGAGACAGCTATCAGTTCTAAATGTTGAATTCTCACCCAAGTATCTTATTTCATACACTCTATAGGATTGTGAATGGATGCATCTGGAACTTCTGCCCTTAAGAATGAGAAATTATGACAAAAGGCCATAATTGCTAAATTTTACTTTTGTTGTTAGTTAGATGGCTGAACTAAACTGAACTATGTATGGAGTAGAGGGTAAATTTTCCATTTTTACTTACAGGTTTGCAGCTGTCCTCATTGAATGCTGGACATGTAATCTCAGATGTGGAAGCAATAAGCTGGCTGTGGACTTCTACACAGCTATAAATGGTGCAGTTGTTCTGAGGATCATTTTTAAAGTCTCCAGGCTGCAAGTGAAATGCAAAATGTAATAAGGAATGCTGAAGAGAACTCAGACAGAAATTTTCTTGCCCTCTGATAATGACTTTCTTCCTGTTTCCCAGTCAATTATTTTTAGGTTAACAGTCATTTGGGATACAGATCATGACGTGTATTGCAATATGCCATACGTGGAGAGAATTTCAGTTTTACATAGTATTTTCCTTGAGAAAGAAAAATGCCTCTAAAGTACACAGAGTACTTTAACAAAATCATCCATGCCAATGGATTTTGCCTTCAAAAAGTTAGACTGTTTTATGTTAATTAAGAAAAACCCTAAACCTTCATCCTGCTGGAACAATAAAATTGTTTCATATGCAGGCTTTAACAGTGCTTTTCAGCATATAGAAATCAAATAATATAGAAAAGCCCAAGCTTCCAGACACTGGAAGAAAACTTCTTCCAATGGTATTGGATTTCTCATTCCAGGAAGGGCCTCACAGATAATTTTACTTCATGAGACCTATGTTCAGGTCAAAAAATTGTAGCTAGGTTTTGTTTTAGATGAGATTTTGATCTTTCAGGTGCAAACCTATACTAAAGCCTTGTCTCTGACAAGGAGATGTTCCATTTCTGGAACTGGGAACTTCACAGATTTGGTGGAGAACTAAGACATAGAGCATACTTACACTCAAGATGAGTTCAGAATTGTCTGCTGTGTGTATAATACACTTGGTCTGCACACATTTTCCACAGCATTCACCTTTCACTGGTTTAATTTCATATCCCTAAAAATTAAAATTAATTAAAATCAATAGCACTATGATAGAGGAATTTTTGAGAAATAAATGAAAACATACAAATCCATTAATTGATTACGCTCTGAAGTGCACTCTAGATTTGTGCCTTTGTGTGTTCCAACCCAGTAGAAAACAAGTAATAGAAGCAGGTTATAAATGGAATATTAATTAAAGCACTAGAATAAATATGCATAATAATTAAATATCACTCCACAAGGTGGACTACAGAAATTTCCCAGCTAATTCTGCCAGGGTGAACTGAATGCTGACAGTTACACAGTCAATCTCAGGCAGTAGATTGCTCGAAGGACAATTGATATCCATGCTGGAGTTGGTCTCTGGGCTTCAACTCCCTGTCCTTTGCTTAATACCACTCATTAATCAAAGTGGTGTTCACATATATGAGTATTTTGGGGTCTTCTGTTTTTTTAAGTTTGCCACTTACTGGTTGACAATATGTGTTGCAGGGGACACGTTCACAGGAGATGATATTCAGTTGAGTGCTGATGTTCACATCATTTGTGCAGATACAATTCTGACACTTGTCAACGAAGACTGAGGAGTTGGGCTACACATTTTAAGGAAGACAATATCACATATTAATGAGATATTATATGCTTAACAAACATTTATTAATTCTTAAAAAAATCTGTAAATGAAGCAAAGGAAAAGGAAACAAATTGTAAAGACAACTGGATAGCTATTTCGCTAGCCATTTATGAAGACAACATTTTAAATACTGAATTTAATTTTAATATGTGTCTTTATTGAAATCCTGTATAGCAATGACAAACTCTCATATTAAAAGAACAGGTACAATTACTAGACCCAAGAGAATTTATTAGAAATCTAGATTTGGTTAGAATAATACTTACTTACATGTCTTCTAATTTTTGAAAACAGAGCCTTAAAACTGCAATAATGTGCTGACAGTAAATGTGGACTGACTTTTTAAAATGCCAGCACACTTAACCCCAATTTCTCTATGATACTGACATACATGCAGCTCTTTAATTTCTTTCTACATAGGAAACTTTTCAGAAAAGATTTAGGCTTTGTGAAGTTGATAAACTCCTGAAGAAATCTGAAAATTTCTAAAATGCTTGTTGTACTGGATAAACTGTTTCATAGCACTTCTGATCAAGTATACTAACTGGTCTTTCAAGCATTTTTAGAAGACTGTTGAAACAGGAACTTACCAAGAACTCAGCATTCTCGTGTACACAAACTCCCTTGGCAACTGTTAATAAGCAAGGAGTAACATGTTTAGATAGGAAAAAAGAATAAAAAATATCTTTACCCCACTCTAATCAAACTCATTTCTTCCACAATGAATCACAATTCATATGGTTATTTCCCAATTCTGGTAGCAGATAGGATATGTATAAAGTATAAAAACTAATACTGCATGTGCAAGAAGGGAAAAAGATCTGTCCCAGAATACACAGTCCAGTTCAGAGCCAAGAATGTCCACTAAACATACAAGTACTTCCTTGTTTCAGTTACCAAGAATTGTAAATCTGTCTTCTACTGGGGATGCTTCTAGGGCCTTTTTGCTAGATTAAGCTGAGACCATCATCCCAGTTAATTCTGTAGCTGTTCTTACATGTATTTATAAGCAGGAAATTGAACTTGAGTTACCTGAGCTATATATGATTTCCTAGTTTCATAACTATAGCACTAATAACCAATTTTAATAGTAGTAAATTTGTAGAATCTGACTGTGTTTAACACCTCTTTCAACAGGCTATTGCATACAGTCTTATTAAGTGTAATGCTAAATTATGTAATAAATAAAACCATAAGGCTAGTCACTGCAATATATTTCCAAGGGACTTACCACACTGGTATACAGGACAGCACTGACCACTGGGAATATAAGAATGAACTTCAAATCCCAGTGAGCACTTGGGGGCTTTAGCTGTGCACAAGCTTGTGTTGCATTCTGAGGAGGAAAAAAAAAAAAGAATAAGCCAGAAAGTACAGTAAATCACAGCTACTAGAAATAAGCACCTATCAAAGCACTTAGGATGAACTCTGTATTGCTAGGAAACAGTCCAGATTCTCTTCAAAGAAACAAACTGCAGATAGGGAACGCATTTTTCTTCATAAATCCAGGCACTGGATATGGGATACTGAATTAGTTTATGATTTTTTTTCTACTATCCAATTATCCTGTGTTAATAAAATATCACCATTCTATGCAAAGAAGTATGGAACAATTCCTACTCTCTCCAGGATTTTAGGCAACTTCTGGAAAATGAAAATGCACAGAGAATTCCATAATCTCTCTGCATTTTGCTTAAATAAAATGTGGCCCTGAACACAAGAACTATAGCTTGAGTTATGTTGAGTCCCATAACTGTAAATTCAGTTATACTAAATCATTGAAATATTAAAATGTATTTTCCCTAGCACTGGGCAAGTTTGATTTTAAAAAGCATGATGAAAGATACTATTTTGTGACTCCCTGCTGTAGATCTCTGGCACTAAGGTAATTCAGTCTCTTTTCCTTTCTATTTCCTAGAGATATAGAAAGACTAGAAACAAAAGTATACTCACTGCAAGTGAAAAGAGGGCAGCAGGAGTCTGCAGGATTGACTTCAGTGACTTCATAGAAGCCTTCTCCATCACAAGTGACCTTCTTTTGGTCACATACATGAGGCTGACATACAATGCCATGTTCGCCTTCCAGGCAAATACAGTCCTGACAGTCCACTGTAAACTTTTCTCCAAACTGTCATTGAAAAACAACAAAATGAGTGATTGCATAGTAACCAAGTAAAAGGAACAGAAGTAAAACTAGGAATACAAAGTTTGGAGACGACAAAACAAGATTGTACCAGTGGAGACCACTCTCCCCACCCAAACTTCTACTTGAAATCCAAAAGCATACAGCATCATACCTCTCTTGGTATCATATCCACTCCGACACAGCCTGGAAAATACCAAAATAAATTTCCATTACCCGTCATATAACAGAAGGCATCTCTGCTATACATTGTATGAGCACTGCATACAGTCAAATCTATGTTGCATACACAGAAGGAAACAAAGAGGAAACAAACATGCATCCAAGTGAAGCAGTAAAACTCACCACAGGTTTTCACGCAGACATCAATACCAGAGTCATACAGCATGGTTCCATTAGGACAGAAGCAGCCTTCCACTTGTTTAGTTGATGTGTCGTTCTGTCCTCTGTGAGACAAGATGTTCAGAGAAACACCATTAATGTTGTAGGCACATAAGGAGGATTATGCCAAAAACCTTTTCACTGAAAATACAGTGGCAAATGATCTGCACATTTGTGATTGGAGATGGTCAGTGTCTGTGTTTGATATAGCCAAACAACAGAAACAGAAAGAGTTCAGGCACCCAGATATAGGGTCAACAGAATAGTGCTAATAAATTTGACAGTCAGTTTAAGACATGAGGTTGATTTTGCTCATTCACCTGTACGTTAGATACAACTGAATAGTTGTACAAGCTATAACTAACAGTGAAGGAAGTTTTCACCTTGCTTTGCAGGTCATCTCCTTAATAGGACCACATGCTCTGTATTCTTTACCTGGAGGACATTCATGAGCTGGAATGAAAGAACAAAAAGAAGGAACATCTCAGTGACAAGAGCATACAAAAGCCCCGTGACCTTATGCCAAGAACTTAAACACTGTTTACTCATTTTCCTATGTATCTGTGACAATCTTGAGAAGCAAAGTGGAAAAAATCCCAGATAGACTCATGTCTCTAAATTGAATAATTTTGTGCAATTTAGCCATAGAGATATAGTACTGTCCTTTAAACTAAGGTAATCAAGCCAAGAGTCTACATTTTGATTAAAATTTTTTCACATAATTTCAGTCTCTTTTGCACAAGTTCTCAAAGGGGACTGTCATCCTTCCCTTTGTGCTCTTACTACAGATAAAAACTAATGTACATGTCACCAAACAGTGATCTGCTGATGCCTGCATAGCATAGAACTGCCTGCATACAAGAAAGTATGTACTGGTACAGGATGTTTCTGGCACAGTCAATACAAGTATATTTTTGCAGGCCCATTTACCATTTCCATTGTTAAAAATGTCACCTGCAAAATTACTTAAGGAGAGCAGCTCCTGTGGTGTATTAGTGTCTCCATTATTCTGAAAGCAGTATGACATTACTGCTGAAACAGTTCCACATAATCTTCCTTAATAATTCAAGATGAATGGCCAGATACTCACTGCATACACCATTGGTGTGTTTTCTCCAGTCAATGCACACTCCTTGATCAGCACAGGTGGCAGCATAGATCTGCAGACTTGAGCATTCCAGGTCTAGGTTGGGAAGTACACAGCTATCAAAAACACAGGCTGCATAGTACTTTTCAGGCTGGACAAATGCATGGCACGGCTTGAACACACTAGAAACAGAAATATTTATCATTATTAGTTGCTGAATGATCCAAACATTTTTTAATGTGCCTGACATATTATGATGTGGCAACAGTGGACATGGGAGATTAAGGATCTGGACTGTCGATGAGAGACTAGTGCTAAGAGCACTTACCCAGATAGTACCCTTCCAACATATCTCAAAACATTCTTCCCCCACCTACAAAACACTTAGACTACAACATTTTGGGTCCAGGAGCTGTATGTTATTGGTTGCAACTATGTGCTATCTCTTTAAAGCAATTTTGATTTTTTTTTTCTTTTTCAGTTCTAACATGGTGTTCTAAAAATTAAGATCTCTGTTTTCAGTTGGACTCTGTTTTCTGCTAAGTAAATTTGGCAAAAGGCAAGAATATGGGACACAGGAGGGCAGAGAGTGTAGAAGAATGTGGGAACATCAACAAAGGTTAATGTGGCAGCCAGAGGGTTGAAAGAAACAGTAAGCAAAATATAACAACCAGAAAAAGTGAAAGAAGTAGAAGGAAATCATAAAGATACAAGAAACGGAGCAATAGTTAGAAACACTTTCCATTGGTAAATTAATTCTAAAATTTCATTTAAATCAAAGACCAAATGCTTGTAAAACCAAGAGGAATGTTACCTTCCCAAAAGAAGCTGACAGATGGAAGATTCTTTGCAAGGCTGTGTTGGTGTTGTGCTAGGTGGACGTGTAGGAACTAGGCCTGGAGAGCACTGTGGTTTGGAAGGATCAACAACTTGCCAATGATCTGCCATGGTTTCACAGTTTGCTGCAATGCTTCCATCTGGCAGCATGCAGTCATCTGCCGTGTTGTTATTGCAAGTACCTAAGGGTGGTAAGGGGAGAAAGAATTCACTCACAGTTTTGTTACGAAATTCCATTCATCTTTGCAGCACAGCTGTCATTGTGGTTTTCTGAGAGTGCAAAATTGGAAGAGTAAGCCTTACCACACTGTCCCTGGGTGTTGTTGCCAAACAGGCTGTAGGGCATTCTGATAGAAAAGGACAAGCCATTGTAGGTCACATTCATTTTCAGCTCAGGAATTTCCACAACACTATTTATGCCTGACTCATAGATGCTCACGCCAAACTTCTTGTAAGGCAAAGCCACGAGCTGATTGTTTACTGTCACCTAATAAATAAAGAAAACCAGAAAAGAGGCATAAATTTAGATTGGTTTTTCAAAACAATTGACTGTTCCTTTGTTTTGCAGAGAGAATGTAAAGGTAAATAACATCCTTTTAATTTGCAACAAATGTTCCTGCATTTCCTTTGTTACTGAAAAGTCAAACTTTTCTTCTCTGAGCCACAAAAGCCCATCAACCTCAGACAAATGAGGCTATAAATTCAAGGTTTAAACTAGCTAAATCCTAACACTCAACAGACTTATCAGAGTGACTGTGGCATCAAGGACTCCTCATGAGAGTGGAATATAAAATTCTCCTAAATTCATATGGTATAAAGCTTTAGGTTTCTTGCCATAAAGGGAACATGCTTATAGGAAAACTAAATAATGAAAATAAGACTAAAACTGCATTATCTATTTAAATACAATAGCCATTATATACCTGAGAAACTAACACTACTACCTTCACTCAGCAATTGGAGATTTCTTTGTTTTAGAGGAAAAAAAGAGATACGAATTTTGTAAATTTTCAACAATATGTTGCAACATAACTTGCAATATTCTCACACAATAATGTACAAAAATAAACTAAACAAACAGTAAAAAGCTACAAAAAGCCCCAAACACTTCTCACTAATTTTGAAGCCCAAAAACTGTGACATAACATTTATCAATGGAATAAACATATAAGTGCCCTGTTCTGAAAAATTAAAAATGTGACACAAGTCAAGGCTACTAATGGTACTTTAAAAAAATGCTTCAGGCCAGCACTTTATTGTTATGTCTACCTTACATTATCTCCTCCCATTCCACATTGTTTTTCTTTGTTACATTAATGTTAATTTATAAATTAACTTATTTTATATCCTTAACTCTTAGCAATTTGTCCACACTTGTGTATTTAGGAGAGATCTGCAAAGACTTGAGATTAAAAAGACAGGAAGTTGTAGCTTTTTTTTCTCCCCCCACATTTGGAGTAAAAAAATGCTTTGAAGTAGTCCTTTGAAGTCCATTGAAGCAGTGCTGTTTTATAATCTAAACTGTTACTGAATCTAAAACATGGAAGAATTTTTTCCCAAACATTGTGAATATAACTATCCTGTTGATGCAGTATTAATGTCTGAATCAATAAATCAATGGTAGAATTCTTTAGTACCTCTACTTGTAGAGTATTTGGTTGTGCTGTTCTTAGCCTCACTTCCTGAGTCTCGTGTCTCACGATGAGAGTTCGAGGACAGGACACTACATCCCGTGTATCACAATGGTAGTTATCAATGTAGACACCAAAGTTGTCAACTTTCTTATTGATCTCTTCCACAAGGACATATGTACAATTCCCTTGATAGCTGTAGTACAATCCATCAAAAGTCATGTAATGTGGATCTCCCCAGCCAGTGCAGTAGCCTAAAAAAAACATACAGGCTCTTATGGCAACATATAAAATTATATCAGAGTACAAGCAAAATCTTTAGATGTGGGAAACATTTCAGTGAACTCTGGGCATTTTAATTTTAAAAAAGTATATATGTCGATGCATGAGCTCATTAGCTAGAAGTCATCAATAAAACCAAGCACTTTCAACGCACAGTTCATCTGACATTAATGACAGTCAACTGAGAATAGGCTTAACTGTACCATAGATATCTCTACCAATAGTCTGAACAAGTAACAAAAATAGGATTCTAGCCTAGAGATGTCTGCATTTGGACATTTAAATCATACTTTGGGAGACCAATTTACTCTACTAACACAACAGTTTTGTAGAGCTAATGACAACTTAAGCAAATCCCTCCATTCTTTAAAAAGAATCAAGAGAGAACTCTAAGCAACACCAGAAGACTGAGTCACAGCCTTGAACAATACTTGTTCCCTGATTAATATTGTTGGTCTTGACAATAGTGCTGTTTCCTCAGGAGATTAAATATTCAAAAAAATATATACTTACAATCACACTCCCAGTGCCAACAGCATCCATCCTCATCAATGACTGGCACAGGAGACAGTCCGTTGGCACACGTTGGTTTTGGAGGTGGATTGCAGATTACTGGAATCACCTGGACAATGTTGTCTTCTATACATATTACCTTAGTGCAGTTGCAGAGCCACCATGATTCACCTTGCTGTGTTTGAAAAGAGAGGGGGAGAAGGGAAACCGAGACAAATCTTAGGATGCAGTGAGACTGACAACAGTTATGCCTGAATATCTTCTGCAGGTTTCTAAAAAGCTTTATTGTTTATTGACAAGTTTTCCCCCACCAGAAATCTGAAAATAGGATGGAAGTGCATCAGCACTATCTAGGTCTGCAAGATGAGCTAGAACAACTGAGACCTGCAAAGTGAAAAGCATTACTTACAAAAGTCAAGCCAGTACACCAAAATGGGAATCACCTTTTCTAATTTCAGCTATCTAAAAGTGAGATGTTTCATCTAATCTCA